>JAPYZK010000734.1:0-23068 GCA_030522785.1 Platygaster equestris
ATTTTTTCTTACCATACATAAATTCATATGAATTTCCTAACTTGACATGAATGAAAATGAAATAATTATAATATGTAATGACTGATGAATGAAATAATAAAAAAGTCCCGAAGGTGTCATGGAAGAATACATTAATGTGAAGGTCAATAAAACACATTTCGGAGCCCCAAATATTCAAATTGGAACTATGAATTTTACGAAATAAAATTTTATGAAATTGGTGATACAACAAAGCATTAAAAATGTCAAAACCTTAATATTTGAGTGTTTCTAATTCGAGGAACTTTTTATACGTCAAAATTATGCAACAAAAATCAGTATAAATACTAATTCAGATCTCTTAATTACACAGTATGGAAGTACTACAGTCCAAACTAAAAAAAAAACGGTCAATTTAAGTCTACAAATTTGAAAATTCTAACACAAAAATTCAGATTTTCAGGGAATCAATATTTTAAGGTTTTCTACAAGAATTTATATAGTTATACACTATATCATCAAATTTATTGGCAATATCAAGAATAAGAATAATTTTGAACCATACCCTCCCCCCCCCTTCCCCCCGCCCAAAAAAACTTTTCCATTTATTCCTGAATGATTATGTTTTCGAGAAGAAATGTTTTTCAATTTCAATATTTGAGGTGAGATAAAATTATTAATCATCAATAATGAATTTTTTTCTCAATAATGAATCAATACGAACCTAAATGCATTTTTCCCACAACGGTTGACAACATATTCCCGAAAGGGATCGTTGGCTCCTCGAACACAACACTTTTTTTCCTCCAATAAGCATACAGATAATATTTAAAATATGAATAAACTGTAAATAAAAGCATTAGACCCGCGACCAAAACCGGTGGAACCAACATTATTAGTTTCTCAAAATATTAAGATGAAGTGATTATTGGAGCACTCAGGCGCGAACGTAATTGCAGGGTATGCGAAGTTTGTACTGGAGATGTGTAAGACAACATACGTATATATATCCGAGTGACCATGTTTGGTATCTACAATGCCAAGCGGATGCGGCAATCGATTCGAGCATCATCAGAACCTGACATAGTTAATAATATCCATCATTTTTGCGAACTTAACTCTCCCATTCATTTCGTGGCATTGTCTCGGAAATCTTAGGAAAATCGGGAAAATTCCATGTTCTGTATATTTTGATGAGTGTCAACGAATTTTGATCGTATTGATTCCATGAGATCTTGTATGCAGCTTGATCGAAAATATTGCGAATGAGATGATCTCACCAGATATCTCTTGATACATCATCGCATGGCATGAAACGTACAAATTTACGTAATCATAGTTCCATTAGGATTGACACTTTCAATCACAGAGCGTTCCATGCTGAATCAAAAAACATTGAAACATCTGCACACGTGGTCTCAGATTTTTTAATTTTTTTTTTTATTGTTGAAAGTGAAGATCATTGCTTCGGTAATTTTTTCATCACAAAATCACGAAAATTATCTAGAATTTTTTAGATTTGAATAGTATTTCGTATTCTTAGACGATATAATCAGCAAACTGGAGTTCGATTACTTCTTGTGACCAGCCCTTTAAATTTTAGAAACATTCTCATAAAATCATTTTCACTTAAGTTATTGGAATAACTTACGCCATGTATTTCAAATTCTTGATTTGACGTGGAATGTGCCACACACTTGCACTAAAATACGGATGAATTTGCGTACTCGGCATCACTGACAGAAGATGGATTCTTTTCGAGTCATGATGTTGATTAATTAGATCGTTTATTAATTAAAATGATTGATTGTAGTGAGTATGCAAAACTACGTGATTATCAAAGACGAACAATTTTTCAAAGATTTCTCGATTGATCGGACAGAACTATTTAATGGCTCTGGCAGCATTGAACCGATGATTGTTTTTTTACGGTTGCTCTCGGATTTTTCGGAAAATCGATTTCAGAAACGCCTGACGCTCGAAAAAGAATAATTCTGGTATTTTTTTTTTTTCAACATTTCAATGTTCTCTTATGATTTTAATATTCACGAATTCTTCAATATTTTCAAATTTTTGAAAACAAACGAATTTTCAGAAAGTCGAAAATTTTTCGGATTCCTATAACTACCTAATACATTTTTAAAATTTTCAGAAAATTTCATTTTTAAATACTCTTAAACTCCCCGAAATTTTCGAATTCTAAAAAAAAACTCGAATATTCGGTCGTTTCCGGAAAAACCGAGAAAAACCGTGAAAAACCATTCATCGGTTTTCTACGGTTTTTTCTATGCCGCCAGAAGTTACTTTCTCAAACGTTCGACTTTCGATTTAATAACTTCTTTAATTCGCAACTATCTGAAGCAACTCATTTATTAATATGATTTCCGTTCAAAAAAAAATCATACTCTCAATATTTTACTCCTAAATTTAATTTAGATCCCGAAAAATTATTCTATCTGGAGTGTTACTATGAATGGGAAACTACGCAACTGTCCTTTTCTCTCTCACAGAAGCAGTCGTTTGATGTGAGAAAGAGAGAGAGAGAGAGAGAGAGAGAGAGAGAGAGAGCAATAGCATCGCCCACCCCCGAGTGTTACAAAAAATTTGTTTTTTGTGCACATATTCCCATAATATGCTTTTTTCCTGACAAACTTTGTTTCACTGAGTGTAAGCCAAGATTCCTGTATTCACAACCTTGTTTTAAAAAAAACATTGTGTTATACAAACTCTTTCAGTTTATTTGCGAACTAAATTGGCATATCTTGAAAGACGGATTTAAATGTAAATATCTTCACAGCGTATTTCTAAAACCCAATAATAAAGTAAATAAAGAAAATGTTGAATGCAGCATCTGAAAAGTACAAAACTGAAAATTTTACCATTCAGGACACCACAGAAAACGCTATTTCAACTTCTGAAGAATTAGCAAAACAAAGTAGTACCTTCACAAAATTCCGCATTCCTACTTCGAGACCACCAGGATAATGTAATTCGATTGGAAGGCCTAGTCCCTTTTGCAATATGCGATAGACCTGCTTAGTTTTTGGATGCCATTTGTACCAAGTCATCTGGTTACTTATCGATGTGAAAACATCACAATATTTGTCAATAAATCGTTGAGATAATCGAAACTTTCAATTGTATGAACGTTTTTTGTTGTCTTTCTTTCAATCCAAACTTTATTAAATGAAATTAAGAAATGACTGGAAAATTATGTTTTCTTTTTTTTTTTTATTAGACTAATCATAAATTTCGCTTCTTTAGTCCGAAATTTTTCGAATTTGTATTTATTTTTCCGAAAATTAAACTACGATCGACAGTATCATAATCGTTCATTTTTCTTGACATATTAAAATATATATTTTGCTACCATGAGTTTTGCAGAAACTCGACTTTGTTAGACATTATTTGACCGAAGAAATTGTACATGAACATTACGAATACTCCTGTAATCAACAAGAATACAGATCTTGGTAAGTTTTGAAAATCATGAAAATTGATGAGTACCTGAAAAAATACGCACAATTTTATTATCACTTAATTCCAAAATGACCCTGGTCGTTTCGCGCACAAAAGTCAGACTTGTTTCATCTAAATTTACATATTTTAATCATCTAATGATTAAATTGATACATTCTTTTTTATTGTAATTTACAAAACAGATTTCCTTATATAATTTCAAATTATATTGTGATTATCAAGTAGTATCAGATGCCTTAACAAGTACGAAAGACATTTTTCAACCGGTTTTCAACTGCATCGGTCATGTCTTCAGTCATTGCATTCCCAATTCACTGAAGTATGTATCTTACGGCATGCATTGATGTAACAGTATGTATCAGATTCGACAGAGCTCCAAACGTGAGCATAATATTCAGCGAATTTTCCAACGCCTTGAATATTTTTCTGCAGCGACAATAAAGAAATTATATCAACTGGATCATCTGAACTTCGAAAATTGAACTCATCGAAATTTCTTTCGATCTCAAAATTATCGTCGAAAAATCAGTAGAAAAAATAATTATTCGTGTTACTCACGTTATGAACTTCACATGTCGTTGAACGCAATAAATTAGATTTTTATTGATTACTTTTGTAGAAGTTTCATGACAAGTATCGATGCAAATATTTCTGTCAAAATTTGAAATCTCACACTCAAGCCAAAAACGAATCACAAAATGACCAACAAGTCGACTATATGATGCAAATGTTCTCACGCTATGAATTTCAACACTCCATTCACATAGCACACCAACAAGACGAGAGTCGAATGATAAGCAGCATAAAATACCGTGCCATAATAAACGAGCAACAAATTGTACATAAAAAACGACGTTGAATCGGTCAAATAAATGTAGTGGCCGACACTTCTTTCGACCACGAAAGAGTAAGTCCGAGGCTCATTTAATGGATGCATGTAATTTAGAATCTTAGGTGAAGACACAAAAAGCACGATAGCAATAGCACCAGAATAAAAAAACGCTAAAATCACATGATTCCCATTTTTTAATACTCAATTAATTGATAAGAAAATATCAACAATATTACACACAGGTATATACATCTAGTAAAAATAATATTAGATACGTAGAAATAAACTTGATTTCGATTAACTTGAACCAAAAAGTACGAATCGCAGTCGAACGACATTCGCCATTCCATCTTACCACACATGAACGTTGTGTATTTCACAGCTTTTCTTAACGCTTCTTCCAAAATATGCTCTTTACGTATAGAATACAATTCTTGGAAATCATCTTGCAGAATATCATGGACCTTTTTATTCTTTAACAACAGCGTCGTTGAATGAAAATGATATAGAATAATATACTGGACGAAAATTTTTGGAAATGTTGTGATTTTCTTCATGATATGATGAATGAAACGATTATACTTGCACAACCGGGTGAGGAATTGAGGGATTAGAGTTCGGAAATCATGATTTTATACTTAACGAATTTGGCAAAAGCGATGATCAAAATATCTACAGCAGTTATGACAACTATCGAGATGTGCAGTGAACTAGTGATGAATTCGTTGATGTTACTTGGATTGTCTATCATATGCATAATCTGCAATTGGACGATTCGATGGTGATTTCTAAAAACAAACTATTGTATTCGTCATGACGGAACAAAATTACCAAGGCAAAAGACGATGACAATCCCAGAACCCAAAACAGAACAAACATTAAACTTCTGTAATAAATCGATTGATAAGGCCAAGTACCCCCGATTCTGAGCATATTCTTGAATACGTATAGATAAGCATTAAAAATATTGATAGATCTAGATTTATTCGTCATTTTTTATCTGAGATGACGTATTATATTTTTGTAACAAAAAACGGTAGATTAGTTGATTATGTACCATATTTTTTCAAAAACTTTATTTAGAACAGTTCAGTGACCAAGTTTTTACAAATCACCTTCAAATTCAAGAATTGCGCCGAGTCACTCAAATTCCGTAGCCTTTAGATGTCCATACTTTGCGACAAACGTGAGAGCTTTGAAGGTAAAAAACTCGGAGTAAAAAACTTTTTGAAAATAATGAGCACAATATACAATGCACGAAGTTTTTTTACGTGTATAATTGTTGGAGCATTATAGACGTACTTAATATAATTGTGTAATTGAGGCGGTCGTTATGCAATTTCATACAATTCATTATTGATTACTCTTGCTGCAAGGGGTAGCTGCCGTGCCAGTGCCTTTCAAAGTCCCAGCAGTTCAGCTTCAGGCTGGGAATGCGAGCGTACTTTCCTTCAAATTGTATTTGTCTAAAAAAAATCTAGTGTCCATAATGTGCAGGTGTGTAGTAGGTGGCTTTTTGTACACAAAATTCGTACATTTCGTTTAATTGCGGGTACATTACGAACTTTGAAAATGATATCAAGTTGATGAACAAAACACTGAGCAAATTTCAAAAAATATGAAAATATTTACATTGTCTCTTGACTTGACACCCTACCGTAGTATTATAGCAAATATTCACGTAGAATATCGACAGGGAATCAACACCAGGGCGATACTTATTTAGGTGATGTTGGAAAATCTACAATGAACACCAGACCACCCACAAAATTCATCTGAATATAGAATAACTTTTTGAGTGATAACTTACGTTTCAACTAATGTAAGAAGAAACATAATGCCTGGGTGCCTTATTGATTCATATTTATCAAACCTCGATACGGGTGTACATTAGATATACATTGAAACTTTTTATCATGGCTACATTGATCTTCAATAGTAGTTGCAAAGTGGTGACGAAAACACAATTTTGAATTAACTGAAAGTTCTGATAATCGTGAAAAATGAGCACGTGCTTTTAAGCATCTGCAACACGGGTTACAATTTATTTCTTCCTATCATTAAAGACGGATTCGGCCAAACGTGACAGTCAACATCAATTTGATGTTTTTTAATGGCAAGTCTCTCAGTAAATATTATCCTTATCACAGAAACTGCATTACCAAATTTATCTAAAAAACTGATACAGTTCTTACTAATTGAATACTTCCAACTAGAATCAATATATTTGCAATCGCACCAAACATGAGATAGATGCTAAATAATCGTTCACAGATTTCTTTCAACCTGTGCATGTAAATCGATATAAGAAATATCGATGATCATCAGCGAGAGTTTGAAGAATTGGACCTACATAAACATCAGCTTAGAAATCATGATTAAAGTAGATTACTTACATGATGATATCAATGTGGCGTTTGACAGCATGCGCCAAACTACTGTCTATTACACCACTATCGATTACTGTACAGTTCATTTCGAAAATATATCTACGGAAGAATTTACGAACTATAGTACATTTGTTTTTCTGGCCATTGAAAAATAATGATATTCTCCATTATCTAAACCTTAATAATATAGCTTCGTTATAATTACACTTTTCACTCTCTTTCAAATCATAGATTCCGAGTTTGGTTACATATATCAGCACAAAATGTAAATAAACAATGGAAACTCAGATATTTTAAAGCTTTGGAAAGACAATAAGTGAACTCTCGAATTTTAATGGAATTATTAAAAATATTCTTGGAAGCAGAAGTGGGCCACACTATTGCACTCTCTTTCTAACTGTCCATCCTCACTTGAGAGCGTTCGAATAATAAAGAACAGTATATTGGATTACGCATGTACTTATACGGGAATCGTATTTTGCGAAAGTATATTTCTTTCATATATATTCTTAGATATATATATTTCTTCATTACCTTTTGTTCGTCGGTCTTTGCAGCCCAACCCAGAATCATTTCGGTAGTGTGCTTGTCCAACCGCGTTATGACGTAGTTGAAAATGATCCCAAACGTAGGATCAACTACAATTTGCACGTTAACCCACGTAACACGATGAAACTCCAAAAATAGAGGAAACAAAACAAAAAACACGTATTTCATGCGTCTGCTCCGAAAAATATAAAGTATTGGTCTTGAGAAAGCTCGAAAGTGATTATGAATTTCATATCAGATATTCCCCTCGCCCTATAGAACAGCTGAGGGTATCGATTTGTCCTTCATTCGCGCCCTTTCCAGTGCTTGCATGGAACAGCTGTTTGAAAATCGATCAACTCCTTCATAGTTAAAACTCGGCTAAAATTACGTCACTCAGTAACTTGATTGACTTTGCGTTGCGATATCCACAACACCTCCAATTTTTTACTTGCAGCAAACAAAATCGACCTCTGAATTTCTAGCAAAGTTCTGTAGCGTCAATAATATTTTTGTAAATTCAACTGGATGTTTCATTCATGAAATCCATTATTTCGCGCTATTTGTCGAAACCTCTCCAACTGAATGTGTTGTTGATTGAACGAAGTTTCTCATATTTTGACTGGAATTAAACGAAATATTTTTCACAATGAACAAAACAGTATTGTTGCAATATACAGTGAGGAAAAAAATTAACAATGATATTATTGATGAAAATCAATATCGAAAGACTCTGATCAACTAGACATTTCATATCTATCTTGAAAGTCATCGAAATAACGATGATCATGAAGAAGTCGATCCTTTCTCTGTTTTATTTCCTGCTGATTTGTTCCCAGAGATTACTATAATTTCTCATAAATGCATGTCATCTAGCCACCAGCAGGTTTTTTAATATATGTCAATTGATTGTACCATAGTTTTCTTAAGTTGGTTTAAATAGTCTGCCTGAGATAACTTGTGTCGTGGAAGTGAATGGAACATGCAGAATCAGTTAGACCTACGTATAATAGAGAAGTGTCGCACAATGCTCGGGGATAAACTAGATGGTGGGACAAGAAGGGCGAGCTGAGACCTCTAGAGGCAGGGAAAGTGTCGCGCGAATGACCTGGGAAGAACCAGACTATTATAGAGGACTGGAGGCATGAGTACAGATGCGAAGGGGGATGCCAAAAAATAGTAACTAGGAGTGTTTATTTATTTATTGATTTGACAAATCAACGGTTGAAATCGGGGAAATCTAGTTAAAGGAGAAAAGATTAAGAAAAATTATAAAAAATTAAAATAAAATAGAAGAAAAATACTTAACCAAAACGAAAAGAGATATATGATGGCAAGTTCAATGAAAAGAGATGTATATGGCAAGTTCAATGGAACTGGAAAAAATGAATACTCAATGACTGATACGTAATTTATGTAAACTGGAAAAAATTTAACAAATAAATTTCGCAATTCTGAGGAATCTGTGGAAAAACTAGAGATTGTTGAATTTTGAATCTACAGGATGGAAAAAAAGACCTAGGTTCGTTCAGTTTTCTTATCCATCGCACAAGATTAGAATTTTCCAAGCTCGTTGGGGTGGAAAATAAATTAAATAAATCAATTGTAAGTGGAAAAACTTCTATCATTCCCTCGATAGTTCGGCAAAATATTATCAGAGACGTAGCTGCAATTTCGGATCCTGAAAAATTGCTATCTTGTGCCATTTGCTATCTAATTGCCAGAGAAATTCATCATTAAATAATGTTTTTCGGAAATTCGATAAAGTTATTTCTCGGAAATTCTTACATACGAAATGACAGTATAAATTATACGAAACAGTTTTTGCGTGCAAAATTGAATTTATTATAAACAAATAGTTCTGAGGTAAAAAATCTTAGTGACGTTCTGATTATTTCCTGCTTAGTTTGTATAGTTCTGATAGTACAAGTAGATTTTAGAAGTCCGCAATTATTACAGACTCAAGAATGAATATACTTCGAATCATTCACATATTTTGGAAACGCCATATGACAGTATTCAGAGAAAACGTTGTCTGTAAAAGCTGGAAACAGAAGATGAAAGCAGATTCATGTTGGGCAGTTGGGTTTTTATCTATTTTGACCTGAAATTGATGATGTTCAAAATTTTTACCCCAACGAAATTCTCCATGCCTATATTGATGCCTCCAGGATGTCGAAATCCAATGGAACGATGCAATCCCATTTGCATAATATTGTAATGTTGTTTCAATTTCGGAGGCCATTCGTACCAGGTCATCAGGTTACTTCGGATATAGAATGAAGAGATCAATAGAAACGATCAATAATATTTTCACACAATATTATAAATTTCAATTTCGAAACAACGAAGAGCTCAAGAGCTAAGAATCTCGATACAGTGAAGGTGAAAGGATTATGTGGTATCAAGATTCGATAAAAAATTTTTGAGAAATCGAGCAACAGCATGGTCACGTTTTTCCATCAAAAGATTGGAAATGTCAAGAAAATTCTAATTAAATACTACATCGTATTAATTTGTATCGTTTGACTTATTTATTTTTTAAATCCCACAAATTCACTATAAGTTTAAACTTGTTCTTGCGTTATTGACTAGAACAATATTCCATACATTTGTATAAAATAATATTTCAATATTGATGAAATTCTTGTATTAATCAGTGACACATATTTTCAGGCACAACAAGCTCGACTTCAACACTTCACAAGATGAATAAAACAATCGAAAGTCTTCTGACTATAAAAAAACGAAACTACACACACCACTTGATGCACTACACTTATTGTATTGTAACAAATTTTTCACTGAATACTTTTCAGGAACACACACTTCAGCCACTCACGGTTATAAAAATCGTATTATGACCGGTCATTCAACATCACGATCATTCATTGAAGAAAGATAAAAAAATTATCACAACATATTGTTATGAACTCGAAATTCACGAACTTCACACAAAAATTCATAAGGACACAACGGAAAAACTATACGAGATTCAAAAAATCGTTCGTCACTGGCCGAACATGACTTATTTAAAATTTCGAACCATTTGTGTCAGACCCGTTGGAACTACCTCACATAATCAATTATTGATTGATCTCACGCACAATAAACATTTACCTCACTTTTCAATCAAAAAAATCATAATTGTATTTTTGAATAAACATAGGTAAAATTACTTCTTTGTTCACCAGAGATCGTTTAAAAAACGTTTTCGTAACGTTCCAGAAACCTCCAAACGTCTGCTTCCAAACAACTCTCGGAAATTTTTGGATTTCACTTCACAAAAAAGCTCAAATATCACATTTGGAAGTTGTTTGAGTACACCTTTCGACGTTTCTGAAACCGCGATGCCCGATCTTATGTAACGAAAAAAATTTACCCATCAAAAAAAATCCTACCATAAGTCTTGAAGAGATTGATAAGCATTGGACAATATTTGACCGAAAAGATTAAACATAAACATAGCTGACAATCCTGTAGTCACAGGCATCAAAGATCTAGCCAATTGTTCGGCATCATTCAGACTGATAAGTAGCTGAAATAACGTGCTCCTTTTTCAATATGCAGCAATTTTTTCTGATAAAAAGTATATCTTACTAAATGCGTTGATGTGACTGTATGAATAAGATTAGCGAATGTACCACATGTGACAGCAACCGTCAGCAGTGTTGATGATATTTCAATCACTCTGCTCTTATTCCGTGAAAATCGTAACATCATCGAGGACATGAGTAAAACGTAATACCTTCAAGTAGTATCTGATACACACACAAAAACTATAAACCGTAACTTACCTCAGGACGCTTAAATGGCGTTTAACGGAATAAATCAGATTGGCATTGATGATTTTAATAGAAGTTCCATGACCAGTAGCATTGAAGGTACGTCTACAGGAACAGAAAAAGTAAAATCTGATCCAAACATAATAGTTGATTCCGCAACTAGTGTATGAATAATTCTTTTTCAACGAATGTGGTTACAACTCGTTTTAGATACCTTACATTCGTTGAGAATATATTATCACTCTAGTTGTAGAATCTACTCTGCCGTGAAACGGAAGAAAACCGTAAGTCACTTTCGCCGTAAGGTTCATTTTCTTACAAAAATGCGACAGAAAATAGACCTTACAGAAAAAGTGACTCACGGCCTTCTTCCGTTTCACGGCAGTTCTATTTCTACGCATAATCAAATTAAGAAAGTCCGTACTCGATCGTTCTCAACATCCCAATGACGTACCACAATAGCAAGAGTAGGAATAAAAAAAAAGCATCGAAAAATATGAAAGCATAGTAAACAGTCATTGCATTGAATATCAAATACGAAGTTGGATTGCTCAAATAAATATATCGGCTCAATCCAGTTTCGAATAGAAAAGAATAAGGTCGAGGTTCATCTGAATCTAATGGATATAAGTAATCAAGTATTTTCGGCGCAATCATGGACAGCACTGCGGAATTGGCTGCGATGTGAGTTGCACCTGAAATTCAATTCCACTCGTTTCTTATGTTAGCAAGAAATAAATGTAATTTATCGTAGCCTAGCCCCAAACAAAATTAATTACATTGTTGAATTCTAGAAATCGTGACTTCCTTTGTTTTACGAAATATGACTTGGTACCTCAAAAAAGTATGACTCAATCTTACCAAATATCAGCTTAATCAACTTGCTAACGTTTTCCAATGTTTTTTCCATTATTCGTCGATCATATTGAAGATGTAAGTCATTGTAGTCATACTGCATGAATTCGTGGATCATTTTATTCTTCAAGAAGGATATTGATTTTGTGAAATGCATGAATAATGCGACCTGAGGATATTAGGCTGAAAAAAACTGAATCATGGCCTAGTTTCCTCGGTCCAGATCGCCCTAGCAAATCTGATCCTCATAAGTTTATATTAGGGATGAGTAACTACGCATCTGTCCTTTTCTCTCTCACTTGAGCAGTCGTTCGGTGAGAGCGAGAGCGAGAGAGAAAGAGAGAGATAAAGTGAGAGAGAGAGTGCAATAGTATCGCCCATACCTCTTTTACATACGAGTCGCGGAATTCAAACGATTCGAAAGTTTGAACTTTTTGAATGATGTATGAAAAAATGTGTATCTGAACTGGGAGAAACTTAAATCTCATAAACTTCGAATTCACTGGATGATCTGAAACTCCGAAATTTTCTATCAAGACATTCAGAAATTACAACTGAATAAGAATTCGAAATTTTCAATCAGAATGTGATCCGAATCATGCGAAATGAAAATACAAATCTCAGGTTTTTTCGAATTCAGATAATAGAATTATGAAATTTAAAATGAGGGATAGTTGAAATTGATGCAATACGATAATTTGAAATGACACCATAGATTTTACAAATTCTGATGAAATTCACAGATTCTTATGATGACCACAGTTACTAGGGCACAAACGTAACGTAATCATAATTTCATCAAATCATCACGACCCTTCCATGTAATGTAAAGTTTTCCTCATATTATTCGAATTGAAGTTCGTCATTTCAAAAATGGTACGTCACTCAAAACAGTGACTCAAACTTTTTACGATGCTCACTACAAAGTGGACAATTTTCAAACAATGAAATGATGAATAAAATGATATTCGATGATTTTAAAAAACGTTATAATCGAATCGAAAATTGAGTGAATATAATGTCATACTCAACAGTTTTCATAAAAGTGTAAATCATGAGATCTATGAAAGTTATTAGAGCGAGTGCTAAACATAAAAAAGCATTGACCACTCCTTCAACGTTGCTCGAATTGCCTGCGATATAGAGAATCTGGAATTATAAGACGATAATTCCTAATAATAATCGTTTGTGAAATAATTACAGAAAATACAAATACAAAAATCAATTTCATAATTTATGGATTCCCTAGTTTCCCCATTGATTCATGAGTAACTTCCTTGATCGTATCTCAATATCAAAGTGTTCCAATATCCTTCGTGGAATTAATTTAAAAAATTCGAAAAAATGCATTACAGTGTAAACCCTTTTTTAAGTGTTTCGATAAATTTCATGATGTACTCTCATCTATGGTCTCGAAAAATGAATAAATAAAGATTCCAAAAATTTTATAAACGACTAATGGGCCGCATCCTAACATGAAAATTACCGCAGCTGTACATGCTGGCACTATTAGAGCACAACCAAACACCAACATAAAATTTCTGTAATGTATCGATTGATAGGGCCAAGTTCCTGCTAATCTCTGGATGTTCTTGTACATTTTGAGACGAGTGTTATACACATCAATGACTCCATATTCATTTGTCATCTTCAATCTTTGATAATGATAATGTTACTTCTCACTCCATAAGAAAAAAATCATTAGAATATAATTTTTTCGAAAATATACAATTTCCCTACCTTTCGAAGCTTTGATTTACTCGATAGCAAGAGAGCATTACAAAACGCGAGAATGGTTCAAAAACGAAGGAACATATTTTCGTAACTAAAGACCTCCGAAACGTTCGAGAATCGTACGTACAATAAGTCGCGTGAGTTTGGAAAGTATAAGATACTCGAGGGGAGGAACTTTTCTATTATAATAGGCGCAATTTGCCATTATACAAAAGTACTGTTGGAGTAAAAATGTTCGAAAATTTTTGCACTACTGAAGGTAATTATTTTAATTGAGAGTCATTATGGAATTCATTATTGATCGCCCGTTGCCTCGAGACGAAGCTCGCGACTCTGCAGTCCAGTGTAGGGCCGAGCGCAGTGAATATCTACGTCGTATAAATTCGCTTCGTAAAGAAAGATGTAAACGTGAAAGTGATATTTGGCTTTTTATGTGAGAAATTTGATCCATACATTGAGAGAGCTATAATATTATTGGGAAATTGGAAGATAAAATCCAAAAATTTTCTATTTACGATTGTAAATGTCATTGGAATTTCTAAGTGTGAACTAGAAGTGTGTTATTAAAGTATTTTAGTGTGTACTTGGTGATTGCGATTATGAATTCGATACGAAATGCATGTAGGCACATTATAATTCATTTTTGAAATTTCGAGGTATTTTGTGGTGGGTATCATGGCTGCAGTCCAAATTTCCTATGGAAAAAATACTCGAAAACTGCAGAGAAAGCACTCTGAAATATTTTCTAAGTATCAATAATATTACTTCAATATCGATAGTATCTGCTAAATATCAATAATATTCCCTTGATATTAATGATATTTTCTATAATTCTATTCATTAATTTTACGGGTCATTATTTTTATCATCAGTGTCGAATTCGGTGTTAGTTTTAAGTTGATACGTATTTTTTCCTCCTCAACTTATGTGTTCTCGCAAAACATACGAACAGGGTGAACTTCACTATTTTTTATTTTATTCATATTCCTTATAAACGGTAAAATTCTTAGGCTGTAGATTTTTTTGTAGCTTCTTGTGAAGTAAAAAATCACACGTAACAGATTGCAACGTCGAGAGTTATCATGTTCACGTCAATATACGCCTGATGGGTGCAATGCTCGGCGATAGCTACATAAAATACCTGAAAACGTACTCTTGCAAACCTGGATCAGAATCGGATTATTCTTTCGTTAGACTTTGGTTCGACGCTAATTACAATATCCAATCGAGATTAATTTACGAACAAATAAACCCAGGCGAATGAAAAAATATTTTTTAATAAGTATTTCGAACAATGGTTACTCATGGACTGATGAAAAAATAACACAATATATAAATGCCACAATATTCGTAATTTATTCAAACATAATCCGGATATACATTAGACACAAATTAGACAAACTTTATTCTCAATCAACCGAAAGTTCTAATGATCGTAAAAAATGAGTACGTGCTATTAAGCATCTGCAAAAGATTGAATGTCTTCCGATCATTAAAGACATACTCTCATGATTTTTTATGTATGTCTAATTTTTCGAGTGTGAGATAAAACTCAAGATTTTAATCACACCCAGTCGAAATTACCATCGTCTCCATGCAGCATACTTTAATCTACCAGGTGACTGCAGTCATTACACGTGAATTATTGCACTCGTGCAGGTGTGAAATTGACGTGAAATAGTATAAGTATTAGATGTAAGTACATATTTCAACACGCTTGTGTTACATAAAAGAATGAAAGATGAAAAAAGTGAGATTCAATGCATCTTTGAATCATTATAGTATTCGAAATTAAGATAACGTGAATCTGATGATACAGAATCATGTCGAAGCTCGCTATATTATGTATGGTGATGACGAATCAGTAAAATATTACTTTTCCGAAATTTTCCATTCCAATTCTTGTGCCTCCAGGATAGGTAAATTCAATTGGGATCCGTAACCCATGCTGTAGTATGTTAAATGTTCGTTTCGTTGACTGAGGCCAATTATACCAAGGCATAGTGTAACTTGAAAAAAATCATATTCGCACTCATAGGTGTTCCTCATTCATTTATTAAGTATTCTGGTTTTTGTACTCAAGTTACACATATGGAAATAAAATTATTCTAATTCTAATAGTGAGACGAATAACGCTCTTTTTCTACTATGCTTACCAGAAATCTTGTCGATCATCGCCACGGTTTATTATTAATTGACCAAGAAAGTTATAAAAAGCCATAGCTACTATGGCCACGATCCCAAAAACAAAAAATATTACAGTATCACCGATTTTATTGATGTTCATAAGTATCTAAAAACAATGTAAAATTGTTTTACTGAAGTCTTTGATCAAGTTAATGGAAATTTTATAAGATATAATTCACGTAAACCCAAATGCTGACAGAGTTCTATATTTTTTAGAGGAGTTAGACGTTTGTTTTCTACAGAAAACATAAAATAAAAACCACAGTGCTTTTGAACTTTATGTATAAAGTTCAAAAGCACTGTGGTTACATACGTATACGTATATAACCGTATGTAAACGTGCTTTATATACGTATACATATATAAAAAACATTATCTGTGTATTCACAATTGCATTAACAAATCTCTGAAAAGCTAAAACAATTCTTACAATTTGGATACTTCCAACTAAAATCAGTATATTCGTAATCGCGCCAAACATGAGACATATGCTAAATAATTTTTTACTAATTTCTGACAATCTGTGCACATAAACTGATGTAAAAAATATCATTATAGCTGACATCAGCAACCCACGTACCATTTATTTTGATTGAGTCAATTTTTTGTCAATCAGGATGCACACGTATGTGATGCTAGAATAATTGTACCATGATCGTAACATCGACATTGCCATGCATTAGAAACTGCTATATCATTCTACCATCATTGTAACATCATTCGTACATCCTCTTTCATGAATGATGGTAGAATCATGCGGTTATACAGTTGATATGAATCATTGTACCATCACGTTTTGAAACGTGACTGTACAATGATTTACGAATGTTTCAGTATTTGTGATTCATAAATGATGGTATGTTTTTTCATGTATCAAAGGAATGATTCCGCGATTTTTCCATTATTGTACAATCATTTATGAATCATGATTCATACATAATTGTAGAATGATGCGGTCGCAGTTGATGCAAATCATTGTACCATCAGTATAAATCAAATTCTACAATAATAGTAAAATTATTGTCACTACATCGACATATAAGAAGTGTTTCAAGAATTGGACCTTTATAAACATCAGCTTTGGAACGACGATTGGAGCATGGTATACTTACAAGATGCTGTCAATATGGCGTTTCACAGCGTTCGCCAAATTACTGTCTATTACACGACTGTCAACCTCGGTACAGTTCATTTCAAAAATACATCTACGAAGAAATGTTCGAATTACAGTGCATTAGTCTGATTTGCCATTGGAAAAAGTTGGGGTCCTTACGCTATTGTGACCGACATTCCACGAGAATAATGGAGTTTCAATAGACAGAACATAAACAAAGCTTTGTATACTAATCCGACGAAAAAAATCAATATCGTGTTGTAAATGTATAATTTCGTCTTCGTTCGTAAAAAAAGATAGTAGCCGACTCTGTGTTCAATAGGGAGGATCACTGGTCGAGGTTGTGGTAACGGAAACATCAAGTCCAGTAGTGTTGGTACAACCATAGGAAGAAATGACACATGCATCAAGAAAACGATAAAATCTGGGAACAAGACTTCTGATCTCAATGACTGGAATATGTTTTATGTAAAAATATATGAATGCATACACAAGTACAGCACGTAATAAATGAAAGCTACTAATATAAGTTATACATCCGTCCCTACAATAATCGAAAAAATTTCAACTTCACGTGATTATCGAAATTTTTTCTATCAATAGTAAGAAAATGATATTTGATTCAGGAGACCTGAATCTTCGATTCATTTCTAACTCACAGAATACGATGTATATAAACTTTCTAGCTTCTTTCACTGCATCGTCCATAATTCGACGTTCGAATTCGAAATGCACTTGTTTCCAATCGTTTTCAATAAAGACGTGAGACCTTCCAACCTTGAAAAAGTTGAAGGTTTTGGAAATTATCAACTATCGAAAGGTATTTGATAGTGGAAAATGCAATACTCAACGAAGCCTGCTGAAAAGACCGTGATTATGACTGTTGTTACGATAATAATTAGCTCATGAACTACTCCGGCAGCCATTATGTTTATGTCGTTAGGGTGTGCTCTCATGTTTAAACCCTGGAGAAAATCTTCGATGTACAACGAAAATGGAAAAATTTTCCAATAATTCGGGAGAGGGTCAGTTCCAATAGGAAATGTTTCCTTCCGAAAATAGGTAAAGTTGCATAAATTTTCATAATAGCATCTTCAAAATTCGTGTGCGAAGAAATATAATTTTTGCTGAATACATTTTTACATACACTTCCCTTCATGTAGCCAAATGTTACGGAATCATAGGTGCCAACATTGGAAAGTACGAAAATGAGACACTTCTCAATTTTTACAGAATCGACTCGCTCTAACAACGAAATCGTTCGAAGGCGTTTAAAATTTTCTGTCTGTCCGATTGTTTTAATGTTAAAAATGTGCAAAATAGATCGATATCAATCATTGAGTTATTCAACTCCGAAATCAGCGATTTCGCAGTGATATTGAATCGATTTGTAAAAATTATATCAATAATCGAAAAACGCTAACCTCGGCTATGCTCATTGGCAAAATATACACCAAAATCAACAACTTCGTTGCTATTTTGTAGTAGAGGGATTGATTCGGCCACATCCCAATGAACCTCAGTACATTTTTGTAGAGACGAAACTGAGTATCGAATAGATCGACGTTTTCACGTTCGCTCGGCATTTTTGATCCACTCAAAAAATTGTGTTCGTCTTCAAAGATGCAATGCTGCACGAATCATCACAGTGGGAATAATCTAGATAATATTCATGTGTTTCAATCACATTTCAATCATTTATTCAAAATTCGTTAAAATATGCACAGTAGAAATAGGTTGAAAACAATACATCGAATAACATTATTTGATAAGCGAATCGTGTTTTGGGTAAGTGTACGATCGCGGACCAACTCCAATGTAATAATAATAAGAAATTTCAAAAATGTATATGCGATGGGTTCAAATCCTAAATATTTCATAAATTCACCATTAATAAAAAATTCAAGTTTTCTCAAGTTCCTAGGTAGGTATGTTAAAAGACGAAAAACTACGTAAAATGTTGAATTCCTTTTGAAAAAAATGTAATCTTCAAAAGGATTCTGATTTATTATTATTTATTTATTATTCACGTTCATAAATAAGGCATGAATTCGGTTGCACTTGTAAATAGATAACTATTCAATAAAACAAATTAAAAAATTCCAAAAGATCGAAAAAAACTCAAGGAAATAGTGCATTTTTCAACTTGTGCGAGAATACGCGACTTTGTCGATCTTTCCCCGCCGATGAAAAATATACCACTCACGTGGACCCAAGTTTTTCATTCATCTATTTCACCATTCGCATGAGACACCAATTGTTCCAAATTCACATAAAAATTTGCATTCACGACATGTGCAGGTACATATAACATACCCCTCGATCTATAATATTTTTACCAACAAGTCGCCAGTTGGTCGGCGGCTATCTTTGGACTGAAGACCCTTTACCGAAGGTAATAAATTTTTTATTACATAATGAACGCAATTACAACTCTAAAAGAAAAGTCTCTCAAGTAAAATTATCCATTTTACAACGTTGGTTCTTTACAATAATGAGGAGTCATTTTTAAATCAATTATTAATATCTCTTTTTCAGGGTCCTTGCAGACCATCATTTTGGTAGTGCTTGCTTAATGTTGTGGTTAAATGCGAACGGACCATACCGCTAGAAAGTATGGGGCTTCGAGTTCGATAGCGATTATAAATTCTGTAAAAGATATTCCCCTCGCCATAAAACTGGGGAGGATATCGATTGTACATTTGTTATTTCTGCTTGCATGGAACAGCTGCTTTTAAATCGATGAACTCCTTTATGGTTGGAACTCGGTCAGAATTATTGTATGTCCTAATCGAGTTTTGGTATCCATATCACCATTGTTTAAACCACTCATTATTTACTCGATATATGTTCGATATACTACATTTATTTTTCACTTGCAGTACAGAAAATTGAACATTTTATTCATTAACAGTACATTATGTAACTAGGAGCGGAAATATGCTTTTTTACGAGACGACAGTTTTTGCGGCCAAGACGTAGCCGAGGCGAAGTTGTGGCCGCAAAAACTGTCGCCGAGTAAAAAAGCATCCACTCCGAGTTGCATAAAGTACTTTTTCTGAAATTTGCGTAGAGAAGTGGTGCTTGTTAGGCTTAAAAAGGGAAGCGGAGATTGCTCTTTTTCGAATCGGTGCACCACGCACCTGTTATTTAGCACTTTTTCTATTATGGGAGTATCGGATGGGAAACACTCACTGAATCCTGACACTTCACTGAATTCCGCACTTCATTGCTTTATTGTTCAGAATTATCGAATGGAAAATATTCAACTGTATGTTTACATATGGGAACTGACAAAACAAGACGCCATCTTGGTGGGCGCCATCTCGTTTTTTTCACTGCCTAGGCAGTGAAAGATCTTTTAGCTCCGCTCAGAACATTTTACTGCCGCTTAGAACATTTCACCGCCGCCCACCATTCACCGTTCGGAAAAGAGCCATTTCCGCTCCTCTTGTTAAGCACGGAAAGCGCCACTTCTCAGCGAATTTCAGAAAAAATGAATAATTTCTTTATAGGAATGAATAAATGTTTATAAAAATAAAAAAACAACCGAGACGGAGAACTTGGAAGCTACAGATAAATTTACCAGTCGCTATGTAAACTTAATTACGTTTCCACAGAAGTAAAGGTTTTGAAATTCATCTGGGAACTATAACGAACGATATGAAAAATGATGGACAATACTTAGAAATTCGTGAAAAATATTTGAAATAAGAGAAAATTTGTTCGGAATTGATCAACAATTTTCCCACATCTGTACATTCTCGAATACACCTGAAAGTTGGAGAGACACAATCAAATTATAATGAGAAACTGATTCGTAATACATCATAATACTAAGTATGAAGACGAAACATTCCTCAAGAAAAAAAATGATGTCACTGAAAATAAATATTGCGGACATTGACCTCATTGATGATGATGAGTAATTGAAGGCAGATTGAGTGTCTCAAGTCCTTTCCGAAAAAGTAACCATAACCATGTGGCATTTTCGTATGATTTTTCGGAGAAATAAGATAATATTCCGTATTTTACAAAAACGCAAATACTGCTATTCCCTAGATGGGATGAAGGCATAAAACGCAACAGAAAGTTGAAATAGAATGCAAAAAATAAAATGTTTTATGACAGGCAAGGGAAACAAGATTTATGCACATTTAACGGTCAATTTGCCGACGTACGGATCATCAAAATTAGTGCATTCGGCTCAGTGCAGCCATCATTACGTTCTTCGGCAAAAACGGAATATCCTTCAATGATTAAGTGATTACACTCTCGCCACTATTTCTAGATCAATACTTGCAAAAAAAGTTGCACCAGTTATTCAAACAAGTGAAAATCAACAATGATTTCGAACAAAACTGAACAAAAAGCGTACAAAAAATGCCAGAGGTAAACTTAAGAGTGAAGAATACGAGTAAAATTAAACAATACTGGTAAAAAAAGTGAGAATGAACGATGATTTTGAACAAAACTCGCCAAAAAGTGAACAAAAAATACCGAAGTTGAAGAGTGCAAAATACGAATAAAAATTGATAATCAACAATAAAAATCAACACTAAGTCGCAAACTTTTAAAATCGACCAATCTTCGCAAAACCCAACTATTCAGGTTATTAAATTCTCGACTCACATAATGACGCAATATATATTTAACCAAAAATACCCCTAAATCCATCCACACGTCAATGACCCCACAAAAGTGCCAATCACACTAAAAAATCTCAACACAATAAAGTAATCAACCCATTATCAGCTCCCAGCAACAACAGTCTGTTGAGCGGAAGCACAGCCATGGACGTAAGCACGCCCTTAAACGCGTCGGATTTCAACTTCGCCGACGAAAAGGTCGCAGTATTATCAATGGACGAGTGCACTCCTATCCTATTAGCTGTCGTCCCAGTAACGAGCTGATTTTCATGGATGTTCATGCAGTGAACCGGCTCAGTTATACACCTTAAACACGCACAACACTCATCAACAAAAATTCCAAAATCCACAATCAGAACGAAAGCAAAACAAACGAACTAACTTCATATGATTCCGGATTTTCCCATCGGCCACGCTCCAAACCGCGATCGTCTGATCAAGGGAAGAACTGACCACAGTCGTCTCGTTCAAAACTTCCAGTTGGAGAATCTAAAATTTCCAACCCATCGACTTACTCCACTTTTTCGTGTTACAATTCATTTTCTTCTCACCTCGCATTCGTGTCCTTTCCACGAAGCAATGATCAACCCCGTTCGAATATCAAGGGTCGTCAGAAAGCCAGAAGCTTGACCCAAAATGACCCAATTACCACTCGGAGCCACCGCGATGCACCGAATTAACCCAGTCGGATTCATAGAAACCTAAAGTTGAGTCGTCAGTTTTTTCAACGCGAAATTTTTGACTCCTCCGAGAAAAATATCCAAACCTTCATTTCATTCACGTATTGGAACGTCCTGCAGTCGATGATCCTCAAAGTAATGTCCGTCGTCGCTACGAGTATCATTGCCGACGGGGCCGGACTCGCGGTTATCACGTTAACAGGCAAAGGCCGAGGACTTTCGGGACAACCGACGAGAGAACCCATGAAAGGGTCCCAGCAATGGATCGCGCCATCGCTGGTCACCGCGTACCTCAGGGATTCCAAAAACGTCAGAGACAGAATGGACTTCTTGTGGCCTGTGTACGTGAACTGGCAGGGAGACACTGTGCTGCCATCGCCCTGTCGAACCGGTTGAGGGATTTTTTATTGTTTCTTGTGTGGGGAGAGAACTTATTACAATAATGTTTGGGAGAAGAAAAAAGTTTTATTTAAAAACGTTTCTTTATCACTGGGTTGTTGATATAAAGAAAAATCCATGTTTTTCGATATTCTAAGCCAGTTTTGTTATTAATTAGCAATTAAAACGGTTTTTGCGAGAAAAAAATCCACCAAGCCAGGAATCGAACCCAGGAGCTCCCAATTTCTGCGAGTGAATCATAAATCCGAAGTAGCTCAGTTGGTTAGAGCACCCGACATGAAATTGGGAGGTCCTGAGTTCGATTCCCGGCTCGGTCGATTTTTTTTCTCGAAAAAACCATTTTAATTGCTAATTAAGAACGAAACTGACTGGAAATATTAAAAAACATGGATTTTTATTTGTACAAAAGTTTTACTTGGCTTCTGAGGCTCCAAAGTTTTACGGTCTTGTCCCTGG
>JAPYZK010000735.1:0-31576 GCA_030522785.1 Platygaster equestris
AATACTTAGGGCTATTATTATGAATTTTTTCAGATTTTTAGAAAATTAGAAAATGGCGTTTTTTCAAAAAATCGATTTGTTTAACAAAAAAAAATTTTTTTGTCGTTAACTTTAATGTAAAAATTTGTCGGAAAAATGTTAGTGGATCGAGCACCTAATGATACTTTTTCGTAATTTTTTTCATAATTTTTCCTTGTTTCAGTTTTTAAATAACCGGAAATTAAGGAGAACGTAATTTTTTTTTTTACACTGTAACTTTTGCAAAAATGCATTAAAAAATCTGAAATTCCAGGTTTATTTCTTATTCATGTTCAACCCTTAAATTATGGAACGAATCGGAAACGTGAAGTGCTAAACCCGTGCGATTTGGCCTGGAACGCCCCACGTACTATTTTGTCACAAAATCGTTATTTCCGATAGATCAACGAGTGCTCATCAAACCCGCCGCCATATTCTACCAACTCCTTCGTTCCTAGCTGCTCCGAGGAACCCTTGATGGGAGAGGAGAAAGTGCCCGTGCCCAACACGCTGGGCCGCTTTTCCCTGAGACCGGCCCAAATCGACAGTCCAAAAATGTCGAGAGCTTTACCCCGTTGGAAAGCTTCTTTGCTGCATCGGCAAATAAGCCAACGACGCTCACGAGCTTTTAGTTTGAGCGACGTGCACCAGGATATCGCGCCTCCTCGAGCAACTAGCATTAGCCCTTTGGCTTTCGAGCCAGGAAAACAAATTCTGGTATTTTTTTACTACCTATTATTTTTACGAGAAAACATTCTTTTCATTACAAAATAGTTATTATTTCAATCTTTAAATATTCTGTTTTTAACGAATAATGTCATGCTCTGGATAATATGTGTATAATTTCAGTTGATTCATACTGGAATGATTTATCAAAATTGAAAGGAAAAATACGATACATATATTTTTTTCGATTTTTTAGGGAGTGCAAAGTCAAAAAACAAACACTCCGGGTGATTATAGTCGGCGCTATAATGGCCGCTCGAGTTTGCACGCGAACCAGAAAACGGTGACGATCATTCCACCGGATCCTAGAGGAGAGAGGAAGGTTTCCCAGACTTCGGATTCAGGATCTGAATCAGGGATAAATTACAGCTTCTCCAGGGTGCGCAGGGAGTCTGGGGATTTGGAGGATGCGCGGGATCGCAGAAGCGAGAGGGGGCAACGAGTGAGGAGATTTTGTATACAAAGAATAAATATATGAATATGATATTAATTATAATTAAATAAAATTAATTAATTATATTGAGGATAACGCCATTTTGAATTTTACGATTCTGTTTTCAATGAATTTTTAAAAACTAGCAAAATTTTCCGTATATTATTTAAATATTTTTATACACCTCAGTGCAATAAACGGTCCTTTATTTACCTGCTCGGGCCCGAAAAACCTTTTTATTGCCTTCGGTGTAAAAAGTATCGTATGTTCCAAAGGGCAAAAAGTTATTTTGGACTCATACGATTATATTCCTCGGCTTCGCCTCGGAATATAAACTCGCATTCGACCAATAAAACTTTTTGCCCTTTGGAACATAATATACTATTTTATATTCCTTTTTCTAAAATATTTACACGAATTCGGATCGACCAATATCCAAATTTAGACTTAAATATTATATTATATATATTCTGAAATTTTGTATGTGAAGAATATGTCGACTATTAATTCTCGAGTTTGAGAATGTTCTAATATGTAGTCATGTAAAATTGACACAATTCTCATAGAATCCCAAATTTCCTTGTAAGAATTTCGTTTCAGATAAAAGTTTCACGATTCCCATAAGCTGACCTTATGAAAACTTCTTGACAAATTTACTTTTCTTATCAAAATCAATTGTGAAATTTTCAGGACATTTCTTCACAAAAGAAAATTTTAGAAAAAATTTGAGAATTTGTTCAAGGAAATTCAAGATTTTATAAGAATTTTGTTGAATCACTGAAAATGATGTATCATCTCAAATTTCATAATTTCGGAAATAGAAAGTCATACTTTTTATTCCTTACATATTTGACTTTTTTAATATTAGCATTCAAGTTGTGTTCCCTTCTCGTATATTTCTAGATAAAAAAATGTATAATTATTGATAAATTATTGACCTTTGTCATTGATTCTACAGGAAACGCCGGGAACCGCTGTAATCGCAATTCCCCTCGGGAAAGACATCAAAGCCTTGACCGCGGATTTCGACTTCGCAGACGCCGAGATTACGGAAAACAGAGAAAAACTATTTTCCAAGCCTTCCGAAACTCGAGTGGAAATTTCCGCATCTCCTGAAGACACGCAGCGCCGCCGCCGGGAAAAAGACGAACAGGAAA
This sequence comes from Platygaster equestris, assembly GCA_030522785.1. Lineage (NCBI taxonomy): Eukaryota > Metazoa > Arthropoda > Insecta > Hymenoptera > Platygastridae > Platygaster > Platygaster equestris. The sequence goes on from JAPYZK010000735.1 coordinate 2,335, forward strand.
AGTCACCTAGCGCCACCATCAGCGCCGAAGATCTATTGACTCACGTCAAAATCGAGTGAAAAACTCGTTTCCCAAAATTCGATAACTCCCTAAAATATCAATAAACCTCATGCCCTATAATAATTGTAATTTGAAAACCTTAAAACATCGAAGATAACTTCATTTTGAATTTTACAATTCTGTTTTCAATGAATTTTCAAAGACTAGAAAAAATTTTCGTGTATTATTTAAATATTTTTTCATATTCCTTTTTCTAAAATATTTATACAAATGCGGATCGACCAATATCCAAATTTAGACTCAAATTTTGGGTCGTTCAGAAATTCGTAGAGTCAAAAGAACAATTACCATCACTTTCGTCGTTTTGAGGTGTTTTGAAAATCGGGAAACGAGCTTACTTACATACCAGCGAGAGTCATTAATATTGAGAGCGTCGTAGATCTGAGAATGGATTGTGCAAATCGCACGCGCTTGGCCTCGTTCTTCCCCGCAAACTGCAATCAACTGCAATCCTTATTTATTGTTATTTATTCTTGGCCGAGGCTATTTTCGAATTTTCTCCACATTTTCCAACGGGGAAAATGTCCCTGCCATGTATGGTTATAACTATGTCACGTCATTTATACTTATCCCAAACAAATTTTCACGCACAATTTATTTGAAATTTTGTAAACAGTTTTTTCTAGATAAGAATTGCGGTATTATTATAGTTCGCTAATGCTTGAGTGCGTTTGTGAGAAGAAAGAGAACATGGAAAATTGTTATCGTCAATTTAGGAAAAATGGAAGCATAGTCACGGTAACTAGTCATACTTGAATGCATTGGAACAGTCTTCGTTATTGTAAAAAGAGTAGAAAGGTGAAGTCTACAGATGTAAAAGCTACCCTTGGCAATTTTTTTGCTTTGCCTGAAATCGTTGGGAATATTTACGTTAACTGAAAACCCTGGCGTGGATGGAAATTCAATTGTTTCGTAGAAATTTTTGATATTTTTTATAACTGTTAATTTCATTGTAAAAGATTGAATGAAGGAAAGAAAACTCTATCGGAGTTTATATTTTAAGGATTTTTCACAAAGATTTCCATGGAAAATTTTTATCGACAAAATGTGCGGCATTTGTGCTGTTGAAACTAACTATACGTAATCAAATTCCAGAATAGTATTCTAGTTATAGTTAAATGCAGTATTCCGAACCCAAGGAAGAATCGTATTTTCTTTAGACATAATTTTCCATTAACGCCAAGGTGGAAAATCGCCAGTTATTCTCTTCTCAATTATTTAAGAATAGTCGTGCCATTCTTTGCGTCATTCCTGTAAATCTTAAATTATTTCTTACGAATGTATAAAACACTGTGATAGTTAAAAACTGAGTAGCCGAAACTTCCCAAGTATGAAATAGATCATCGTATGCCAAAAATTCCAAATCCTGAAGAATGACCAATCGAAGAATGTAAATTTTGTTAAATTTCAACAGTTTTTGTACTTCGGGGCGAACAAAAAGCACCCTAGTAGACACGTTTACGTGAAGTTTGCATGCTTGTATGTCAGCAACTGCAATTACAACTTTACGTCATTTATTCGTAAGTTAGATGTTAACTTTATGTGAGCAATTTACATGAAAGTCATGTGTCAGTTCATGAATGACACATAAATAAACTGTGTGTGAACTTCATGTAAATAGTTTGCGTGAATTCCAGATTTCTCATCAGCTTACAATAACTTAATGTGAGCATCATGTAAACAGTTTACGCGGTATTTACAACGTATTTATTTGAACATGTCTGCTAGGGTGTTGGAAACGTAATTTAGAAAATCGTGCCTCTGGAACATGCGTGTTCCGGAAAATATGAAAAACGAACGATCAATATGAAATCTGTGATATATTGTAGAGGACGAATAAATTATGTGATAAATGAATACTATCAAATCATGTTATAAATAACTAATAATGAACCTTGAGTAAACGCATACTGTCAATTTTACTGAACTTTACGTAAAAACTTTATTCGTTACAAAATCTGCCGCTACGTGACGCTGGGAGTCACACGCCTAATTTTTTTTCGAACCGCTGCATTAGTTACAAAATTTTCCAGTAGGTGCACTTGCATCTACTCAATTCTGACAGCGCCCTCTAGCGGTAAATTCTTGAAATAATGCAGCCTTGCAATAACATGGTATGTGCATGGTCAATACAACGCTGCATCAGTTCCAAAATCTTCTACGAGAGATCAGTAATAAAAAACACGCTTTTTGACGAAGCCCTTTAGCGGCAAATTTTTTAACTTATGCAGGGCTACTAGCGGTGGTAGGTGGCTCAAGAACACAAGGCCGCAAGGTGTTACATCATCTGAAAGCTTCATCTAGTGGTAGATGTAGGAACTAACGCAGCGCTACTAAACGCTCTACTATAAAATTCAAAAACATCAGGAAAATGAAAAAAATAATCGAATTGGTTTTCAAACATCGTATAATACTTAACATCAAATTGCAAAGCTACAATCGAAAGTTTCACAATTCGAATAAAAAAACCACGTTTTTATGAGGACATAATAATTGTAATGTATTCTTGCACAATGGTTGACGATATAAAAAATGAATGATTTTTTGATAAAATCGATTCAAACAATGTGATGTTTAGGAAAATATACAAATGCGCGAATCGCGCGCCAATTATATTAATATTGAAAAATTGATAAATGTTCAATATCTAAATGTGCTTTGAACTAGATAAAATTAAGCTGACCCTAGTAATTTCGATTTTTATAAGAACCGACAAAGTTCTTTAAAAATCTCATATTATAAAATTTTCGTTTCTTATGAGGAAAAATTATAAGATTCTTAAATGTTTGTGACATTTTTTACTATAAAAGAAAATTTTCAGTAATTCTTATAAGAAATTTCAGCTTTCAATAAGATTTACATGAAGTCACGTTACAAAAATAGTCAAACTTATACGAATTTTATCAAGTTTCTTCATAAGAAACGGAATTCCTGTGAGGAAATTTGAGATTTTGCAATGATTATGTTGATTCCCACAATCCTTGCAAGAACCAAAATTACTAAGAAAGTGATGCATATGATGTATCTTGTTACTATAGTAACAATCGACGATTGCGGTGCATTTTTCGCATTTTACAGTCAAGGTACAAAAAATATCTAAATTTAGATGCAGAAGGCACGTTTGGTGCGAAATCTGGAACTACCAAGTATTTCACAGCGAAGTGTAAGCTCAAGAACGTAGGAATTTTTCGTTGCATTCGCACATTTTCACTCGACAATCTCACGTAAATGATTGTGATCATTGCTTATCTTTTCTTTTTTTTTTTAATTATGCAGTTAAAGGGCTGGTGGTTGCAGGTGGTGCCGCAGGTTGCTCTGGGGATGTCGAAGATGATTGTTGTTGAGGTTGTTGCGATTGTTGAGGTTGTTGAGGTACAAAAGTGACCACTTCGTGATAAACGAGTTCTGGAAAAAAGTTTTAATTTAAATAAGTAATGCAAAAAAATAAAAAATAAAATAATAAATAAATAACACTGCAAATTTTGGATTAATTCGATTCTGATTATGTGAACCCTTGTAACTCTGAACCTTATAAGACTCCCAAAAATCTTATAAGATTTCACAAATTCTTTATAAGGTTCTTCATTTTTTAGGAGACGCCTTAAATAAACCTTATTAGTTTAGTATACATTTATAAGGTGACTTTGAAAGTTAACGAAAACTCTCATATGCGACCTTAAAGATTTAAAGAAACGTATTAAGTTTTTCAGAGTGACTTTTAAGTTATAAGTATTTTTTTATCATCGCCGATCGTATGAGGAGCTTTCGTAACCTTTTGACATTTTAAATAAAATTAATGTGTAAGATATGAATTATTATCGAGTTTGAAAATAATTTAATGAATTGGGGAAAAAAATAAAAAACGGAAGCAAACTGAGAGTAGCACTAAATGACATTCGTTTTTCACTTTTTGTCGGTCGGAATACGAGTTTATTTGAACTCGAACACAAAAAAGTAAAAAATATTTACGAAAATACAGAACACTGGTAAAATATTAATCAAAAATATAATATTTATTGCCAATATTGGAGCACCAGAATATTTATTTAAAACATATTTTTCATTTTAAAAAATACTTTCGGTTGTCCTGGTTCGTTGAAAACTCAAAGTTTCATAGATGAATTTCGCGATGATTCAAATATGAAGAAATCTCCATTAGAAATTAAATGTTATTTGTTAAATTAATGTAATTTGTAAATTAATTTGTTATTTGTTAATCAAATGTTTGTACCTTTCCACTTTTCAACGGTGAGTTCCATGTCTTCGAAACTTTGGTCGTAAGGGGTTGAAACAGGCTCGTCAGTGGGGTCACAATATTGTGAAAGATACGAATGACCCAAAGCTTGTTCAGCCGTTATTCTTTTCTCGGAGTCCAGTTCCAGCATTTTTTCCAGTAAATCTATGGCTGTGAAAAAAACCAACAGATGAATGAGATTATCACAATTCAATCAAAACCTAAAATTCTACAAAACATAAATCTAATTAATTATAAGTGATATCACTCCGATCATCAAATTTTCATCGGATTCTCTGTACAAAAAAAGTCCAATTTAACAGTTCTGATTTTTTTCAGAGAGAAATCGATAACATTTAATCGAAGCGATAACTCAGACTTATAATTAATTCTGAAGTCGATAGAAATAAGAAAAATTACTCTAATTAATTTTTGCAAGCATTATACACTAAAAAAATAGATTTATGCAATCATAATGAATTTACATTAATTTGTCAAGGATGATGATAAAATTATTAGGTCACGTATTAAACTCAATACTTTTGTTTCAAAATATATGACCCATCTTCACTTACTCAAAAAAGTAGCAAATAATGTTGTTTCAAAAATAACAGTTAAAAACAAAAACTGGAGAAAAGAAGAAAATTACCTTGAGGATTCGCGCCACAGAAAACGCTTTTGAAATTTTTTTTCTTCAGCGGCGGTAAACTCTGAATGTAATTTCGGGCCTGAAATGTAAAATTTTGTATTATGTCTCGAAAACGATTTTTTTCAAACACAATGAAATCTTCCGTTTTTAGCAAATTTTCGCTTCGAAATGTTCAATTTTAGGAACATTCTCGATCTAGTAACAAAATTACAGTCGAGATTTTGTTGTTGTTGCTGATAATATATTAGAAAAACAGATTGGGATTAGTCCAATTTTGACTTGAATTAGAAAAAAAGGCAAATTAAATAAATAAGAATTCATCAGAAAAATCTTGCGCTAAGCTTTGAAAACGGCAGCTATACTTTACAAAACATACAAATATTTTGGAAATATTCTTCAAATACAAAAATTTCTAAATTTATGGTGCATTTTCTATAAAATATTTATTTTTCGAAAGTTGGAATTCGAATATTTGAGTTTGCTCCGCGCGAAATTTGAAAATTTTTTGGAATATAACCGTAGTTAAAAACGATAAAATTAAAATTTGAAATTCATCAAGCCTATAAAAAAAATACGAGTGAATAGTTTTTTATCGAATCTGCACATTTTTCGAATTTCACAAAGGTAGAAATTAAAGTTAAAATCAAACACATACTTTTAATACTTCGCAAAATTTTGTTACAGTTGACAAATTTGACGCAAAAAATTATAATAACAGCAAAAAATTACCTCTTGGCTGATAATTTTGTTTAGAGTCTCTTCTGTGGGCGTCCCACAGAGCACAAGAACTCGCGTTAGGTGGTCAATGTCTGCTGAGCGTTAAGGCATTTTCATCAAGCTCGAAATCATACACTAGTCTCACGAAATAAGGACATTTTTTGGTTGACCTAAGTTACGGCCATTACATTTTTGAAACTTTAATAATTTTTCATGAACAAACAAGAGCTAACTTTGAAAAATCATTAAATGGAATTACTTGTGGGGTCCTATAGTATAATTTTTTTTGGTTTCATCCCGTTCGAAGTTTTGAACTTCAATTTTGTCGCACAGTGAAATCGTCACAGATGTGACGATTTTCATTTCTGAAATCTTCTGGCCAATTTTCGAAAAAAAAAAAAAAAAATTATTTATTTAACACTGTTTCAATAAAAAAAATACTCGCGCGATAAGAAAAAAGTCGAAAATCGAGGATAAAAAGGCATGAAAAAACCGTCACAAAACCGTCACAGATGTGACGATTTTCATTGCTGACAATTTTCGGCTAATTTTCGGAAGAATATTGTTTATTTAACACTGTTACATTAAAAATATACTCGGGCAATAAGGAAAAAGAAGATCGAAAATCGAGGATTAAAAGGCATGAAAAAAACCATATCTAAACACTGTGCGATAAAATTCAAGTTCGAAATTTCGAACACGAAGAAACCAAAAAAAATTGATAGTACATGACCCTTTCAGTTATTTCACCAAAGGATTTTGCGAATCTAGCTCTTGTTTGTTGATAAAAAATTATTCATGTTTCAAAAATGTCTTGGCCATAACTTTGACATTTTTCGTCCGATTTTTATGAATAAAAAGTGTTTTTATATGTTATTGAGTCCAAAAAGTCCATTTTTGCTATTTGTTCAACTGAACAATATTCATTTTTTGCGTTAAATTTCCGAAAAAAAGGTGTAAGTCATCAATCTAATTGAGGGTCTCTATATCCTTTAATAGCTGCCTTTGAATTGATAATGCATGACTTATCCGATAGCATTCAAGAGTGAGACCCCTTAATGGGATTTATGACTTACATATTTTTTTCGAAAACTGAAGTGCAAAAATGTATAATTTTACAATTGAACAAGTTTCGAAAATGGATTTTTTAGCCCCAATAACAGATAAAAACACTTTTTATTCGTAAAATTCGGAGGACAAATGAAGTTACAGCTAAGACATTTTTGAAACTTTAATAATTTATTATGAACAAACAAGAGCTAACTTTAAAACATCCTTCAGTGGAATTACTTGTGGTATCCTACAGTGTGAATTTTTTTTCTGGTTTTATCCCATTCGAAATTCTGAACTTAAATTTTGTCGCACAGTGTAATTAAATTTTACGATTCTAAACATAAAATGCAAAATTTCGTTTTTCGTTGATCCTCGACAAAGTTACGTGGACAATTTCCCAATTTCTCTCAAGTTTCCTTAATTTTCCCATTTTTTTTTAATAATTGCTTGATTTTTCGAACATTTTTCTTCACAACTCTCACACTTCCAAACTATTTTCCACCCCTATTTTTACTCTCTACAGTAAAAACACCAAGTGTCCTTATATCGCGAGTCTAGTGTATTTCCCAATTCGTTGGTCCTTTTCAACGAACATAAAAAACAAAATAAAAAACGAAATGAACAAAAACTCCGTCTTCAGAAATAAAAATGAAGAATGGTTTTTACTGAAGCGAAAAACTGCGCCCAAAGCCATAGATGAAATTAGCGCAGGAAAACGGTTATAAAAAAATCGAGTCATGCCGAGATAAAATTACTTACAGATTCGGATGAAATTTTCTGCATGAACTCGTCGTGTGGAGTGCCCAAAATTTCCATTATGAGATTCAGTTGATGAATATCTGCTTTTGCTAAGGTTCTACAAATCGCGATTTTTCGACTTTTATCAATTTTAATTTTTTTAATACCTCAAAAATATATTTCATTGGTGTTATTTTGTTTCCAGTCAAGACAAGAATATTATTTCAATTTCGAGGTGCGAAAAGCTTCTTCTTTTTTCATTTGTTGGGAAGCAAGAATTTTTGTTTTATTGCGTGTAATTTTGAACAAAAGTTATCAAATTTTGCAGTGTTCGCTTTCTTCTGCTTGATTTTGTAACTGTAAAAGTGTTCTCTTTTTTGGGGGGGAGGGAGAGTATGTAAAAAAATTTGGAAGATTTTTTGGTATTTTTCGAGTTATTTTGCGAGGAAATATAAAATATATATAAAATTCGGCTTCATATTTCAGACCATCATTTATCGATGTTTTCCATTTTTTGTTCATTGAAAAAAAATTCCGAATTCTTACATTCTTTTAAAAAAGCATCAATTGTTTGCTGGAACTTTATAAAATTTTTTCCGAAAAATGTTAATAAGTCTACAAATAAAGCGCAAAGCAGCATTAGAATCCTCAGCAAAAAGCAAAAGCAAGATGAAAAATGAAGAAAGTACGAAAGCGAAAAAAGACGAAGAGAGGAAAAAAAGCATCGACAGCGCACCAAAAGCGATGAATTAATGACGCTTATGCAAAAGTGCGAAAATGTTTTTTAATGATTTTTTCCTTAGATGGAAAAAAACGAAATAATAAGGGTGCTAACATGTGGTCAGATTCCTGGATATTATTTGTAATCTTATTTTGAATAATCACTATATTTTTCGAACAGTTGTTCTTCGCAATTTATGCAACATGAAATTATTTTCTTGAGATGATGAAGTTTTTTGACTTCTATCAAAATCACCAATTTGGCAGCCAATGTAATAATAATTTTTAGAATCAAGTAAGTTGAAAAATTATTCCTCTCACACTATTAATTTAACTATACTTAATTAATAATAAATTGACGTTAATTAATCAATTTACCAATATTAATTGGATTATACTTAATTAATAATTAATTAACGTTAATTATTACTGTTACACTATTCACTCACTTCATTTAATCAAAAGTTCGAAAAATAATAACAATGAATAATAAATTAAACAATTAATGTTAGCACCCAAAAATTTATGATTTTCGTCGCGAAAGGATACGGTCAGTGCCCGGGAAAAGCGTCCGGCCAGTCAAAAGTTCCGCCATGATGCAGCCCACGGACCAGATGTCGACTACAAGAAAATCGGGCCAAAATTCGTAACGAAAATCGAAGGCTGTTTCTCTGTCGCAATCGAAATAAATGGACGCACAAATTCCGGGGGAGACTTTGAATTGTAAATTACGACAAGTGATTCATCGCTTCCAACTTATAGCCGCGTAGAAAAATTATGTAATATTTCGCGGACGTTCTTTTTTCGTTTCGATTGCGAAATTTCACGGGGTCGAGATTGATCTTAAAGAGATAAATTCGAATGCAGAAGTCTCCTAATACTGAATTAGTCTGTTGACGTATATTGATTATAAAACTGATTTTCTGTGTGATTAACAGAGCAAAATTTTTTATTCGCATGTTTAAATTCAAGAAATCGATAAAAACTAGAATTTTAGAGAAATTAAGGAAATTTTCAAAAAATTTGATCAGTGATATGGAAATTTTTCAAATCAAAAATTTTTTAATTGTTTGAACTTTCTAGAAAAACATCGATTAATACTGAAAAGTTTCGTGAAACTTGAAATTTGGAAAATTATCAACGTTTTTGGAAATCGTTAAAGTGTTTCAAATCTGCATTTTTTATTTTTGAAGACTTTTGCAAACTACATACTGTGGAAAAATGTATGAAAAAGAAAATAAAACCTGTTTGGTTGTAATGCATCCAATTGAGCATAATTTCTGGTGCTCTGTACCATCTCGTTGCAACGTAACCAGTCATTTCATTTTCTGCTGGTCGCGCCAATCCAAAATCCAAAATTCTCAACTCGCAATCTTCATTGACTGCGATGTTCGACGGTTTCAAATCCTAGAATGGTGAATGATTGAAATAGAATCATGTTTGAAAACTAAGAAAAATTAAACCAAAATCAAACAGGTGCAGACTGATTTGTATTGAACATAATAATCATTGGGCTATTTTTTCAATTCCTGTACATTTCTATGTAAAATTGAGAAAAATTAGTTATTTTTCATTCATCTCCGAAATATGCTCAGTCACATTTAATTGCATTTTCCAATTTTGTTGTCCAAGCAAATTTCGTAATTTTTCATTTTTTATGTTTATTCAATTTTTTTCTCGCATTTTCATGTATAATACTATTAAATTCCATCTTTTGAGACAAATTGGCTAAATTTCCATTCGAACTTTCAAGATTTTTAATTTCTAATAAAAACCAATTAGAAAGAAAACGTGTATGGGTAAGATTTTTCATCGTAAAAATGTTCAAAAATACCCTGTGGATAATTCCAGCTGAATGAATGTACTTGAGTCCACGAAGAATTTGGTAAACGAGAAATTGGACGTGATCGTCGGACAATTTTTGTGTTCTTACGATGTTATTGAGATCAGCCCCCATCAAATGGGTCACTAAATACCTTAAAAAATGTATAAATAACAAAATAAAACATTGAAATTCCTTTAAATTCAATTTCCGGATCGACAAAAAATTGATCTGGTTGCTGAACTCGTATTTCGGAAATCCTGATCGAATTTGAAAATTCTATTAAATGCCAAGTAAAAATGATGATATTTTGAAAAAACGAATTACATAAAATACACGCAAATCAATAAAAACTAGAAAAAACAAAATTAACGAAAAACTACATTTTCTAGAATGAAATTTATTTTCCAAAAATGAGTAATTATTAATCAACTTGAATCATAAAATCTACTCCATAAAAACAACTAATCTGGTTATTCAACTCGTACTTTGAAAATATACATCGAAATCGCAAATGGGATTGATCGCTAAATAAAAATACCGATATTCTGGAAAAGTGAATCATTTTTCAGACTCGCGAAAAAAACAGAGAAATGAATAAAGCGAGAGCTTACACGTGCTGAAAGTCCTCCAAACAAGTCGAGGGATGGAACACGTCTAAAAGACCAATCACCTGGCAAAATGACCGAAACGAATCAATGAATAATTCGGGGCATAAATGAAATGCATTGTCGAAATTTTGCATACAATTTAATTTAATCGTGTACGTTTCTACATGATTATACAGGGTGTCCTAAAGTCACTGTAACAGCGGAAAACTATAGATTTCCCATGCAATTTTAAGACGATTTTTCCTTTGCCATTTTCCAAAATTCGAGAAATTCTCGAAGTTAAATATTACCAATTTGATGAAACGTTGAATGTTGAAAATTTTCAAAATTCACATCAGTGTTACAAAATTTTTAGAGTATTACAAATTTTGCTAACATTTTAGATAAGCAAAATTGCGCTTTGTTTGCAAAACTTTCAAAATTTTCGAATTTTGCAAGTTGTAAGTTTCTGCGACTGTGAGGAATTTTTCAACATTTTTTGAAAAATGCAAACTGTCGACAACATGTGAATAATTTGAAATTTGTCAAAGTTAGGTATTTTTTGAGATCTGTTACAATTCAAATTTTTGCAATATTCTGCAAGAAAAGCCATTTTTTACTAATATTCAAACAACTTGCAATTTATTGAACATTTGAATGATTTTGAAGTTTCAACAAATGTTCGTATGTTTGCGCGGATTTGAAAATTTCCAAAATTTCGAGTAAATCGAAATCCAAGTATGAAAGAAAATATGATGATGTGTTTCAAATTTTGGAGACACTCCATAATTCTTTCGATTTTTGGTGTGACATTGTACATCTTTCTGATTAGAAGATTTTCGCAGGAAGCTTCAAAATTTGCAATTTTCAATAATGATTTTCTACAATTACATAAAAAAAAAAAATGCTCAAGATTTCCAAACTTCTACGCTCTCACAAAAATTTCGAATTTCGCAAGTTTAAAAAAATGGTCAACTTGTCCAAATATTTTAAAAGATATTATAAATCAGTGCCCAAATTTCTCAATTTTCTAAAATTAGGAATTTTGAGAAACCAAAAATTCCGAAGAAGCTTCCGATATTTGTAAATATTTCAAAATCCTCAAAATTTTTAAACTCTGCAAACTTATCGTCTCACTTTTACGAAAAATTCTATATTTTTCAGATTTAAAGAAAAAGTTGAAATTTTTGAAGTATGCAAATTTTCGGATATTACCAAAACTCGAAACAATTTTCATAAATTTAAGGACTTTCAGAATTTTGAGACATTCAATAATAATTAAATTTAATTAATTATCACTCAATAATGTATGGAAATTCAACAATACTTGAATTTAATTAATTATTATTCAATAATTAATGATAATAATACTATAATTATTAATAATGACACATAATTCGGTCGACTGATGTAAATTTTCAAAACACTGAAACTTCAATCTACGTCAGTTTCGCGAATTTATTTCGGAAAATAGCAAAGAAAAAATTGTCTCAGAATTTTACGGGCAAACTATGGTTTTCTATTGTTACGATGATTCTGGAACACCCTGTATATATGTACGTATGCATGGCCGAAATATAAAATGGTTTTATAACGAAAAAGTGACAATTTTTCCACTGTTTTTTGGCATTTATACATTACACCTCAGTGAAATAAGCGGTCCTTTATTGGCCTGCTCGGGCACGAAAAACCTTTTTATTGCCCTCGGTGTATAAAGTATCGTATGTCCCAAAAGGCAAAAGGTTTTTTGGACGAATGCGAGTTTATATTCTGAGGCGAAGCTGAGGACTATAATCGTATGAGTCCAAAAAAAACGTTTTGCCCTTTGTAACATAATACACTATTAAAATGACAAATATCTCACTTGTGTGAAAAGCACGTTTTTTCACTCATGGAAAAAAGTGAAAACATCGATCACTTTTTTTCACTAAAAACATCGGAAAAACTGATATTTTCGAGAACATAGAAAAATATTTTGTCGCGCCGTAAAAAAGTTGATTTTGACCTTGTAGCATAATATTTTTTCTAATAATATACTAATGCTAATGTAGATGAAAAGTACAAAATGAATTCAGATGAAATAAAAATTCAAATTGAATAAATTGCAATACATTTTTTTTTTGTATAAACTTACATTTTCGTGATTCATATGTTTAAGCATCCTCAGCTCACGATATGTGCGCTTCGCATGCACTGCTGACTGAAAAGGCCTTGCCAATTTTTTTATCGCCACTTTTTGACCACTTTGTGTGTCCACGGCAGAACTAGAAAATATAACAAATTCTAAAAAACATTTAACTTTGTTTTTGAATTCGTAACATTGTAAAAATTTAATTATTTAATTACAACTCATTTTTTAAGAATAACCATTACCAATTGTGAAATTTTACTTGATAAAGAGAAAGTAATATCTGAATTAAAACTCTATAAATATTTAAAAAATAAGTCAGAAATTTGAAAAATTGTGCAGTTTTTCTACTTGTGCTTCTCTGTAACTGAGAATTTCTTCTTAAATGATTATAAATATTTTTAAATAATTCATGTATTACATTATTACATTATATATATATATATATATATATATATATATATACCTATATCTATTCATTGGGGGGTTTTTGAAATTATTATATTATATATTATACATTGATTTATGCAAAAAATTCAACAACTTTTTGAAATATTAAAAGTTTTTTAATTTTGAGGGTTCAAGTTTCAAAATTTTGAAAATCAAACTCATAAATTGGTCAATAGAGAGATAAAAATATTCCGATTCCAACTCTCAATTTTTGAGTTTTTTTTCCCCTTCTCCCATTTTCAAAAACTTGCCACTGTAAAAAAAAGTCGAAAGTCAATCAATAACAATAATTAACTTTCAATTCCAAAATACTACGGAAAAAACCGATCCAATGATTCATGACCCCCCCCCCCACCCCCCTTGGTTATTTGGCAATAGCAAAACAAATACAAATAGAACCACACATGTATGTTCAAGGTAAACAACAAAGATAAAAGTTGCATTTCGCGCGATCGGAAAAAGGACAGCGCGCGAACAAGAAGAATCTGTTTTTCCCGGGAAATTCGAGATTCAATTGACCGCCAAACAAAAATTGGGAAAAAAAACACTCACCAAACTTGGCCGTAAGCACCGGAACCGACGGGAGTGAGCATTCGATAACGCTCCGCAACTTCCCATTCCGTTTTATTAATCTCGACTTTGTAAAATCGCGGCATTGTTAGGGGATGAATTATCACCTTTTCGACAGGAAAATGTTAACGAAATCGCGAAATGCACGCGCACTTGGAGTCATGAATTTAGCGTGTTTTCGAACGCTCTCTCTTTTATCCGTTTTACTCGCGTCACTTTCGATTGTGTACTGTCACAGTACCACACAGTACTACTGTGGTGTACTGACATTGATGGAAAACGAGTTTGACACCCACACTCGGCGGTGGAATGTTTTCTAAATTAGCCGCCGCGAATGCATACATGCCCGGCCCGTGTAATGTGTAATTTTATTACACCTGATTACACCCATCTCTTGATTTAATCACATTCGATTTAAGAACCGCTTGATTTAGTAACGGACAAATAACGGACAAAACATTTGATTTAGCTACCTTCCCCTCTCCAGCCTTCACCCCCCACCATACCGCCACAATGTCCGTCATCTTGCCCGCGAAATTCAAAATTGACAATTTGTGGCTGTGACGTACTAGCCGTTCCAAAAACATTATACTCGCTGGGCGCGATGGTGGTATCCCCTCTCGCCGCTACTAAATCAAATGTCTGAATTACGGATGATGTGACTAAATCGAGAGATAGGTGTAATGTAAGCATGTTATGTGGACTCTAATCTGCAAAAGGTTGATGGTTGATGTAGATTTCTATGTTTCCAATCGCGATTGCCCTTGTTTTTTTATATATCAAGTAAATCAAATTGAACAATAAGGAAGGAGTTACGTTTTTAAGTATTACATTGATTTCGGCACTATCGATGTGTCGATATAAATTATGAATTAAGATTTTTCAAAATCAGTGAAAGTAAGGACTGCAATCCCCATTATTTTTCTACATGAATTAATGGGAAAAAAACACCTTAATTCATTTAAAACATGACAGAATCACCGGAAAATGAATCGAAAAACTGAGCTTTCATTGTACGAAAATTCTATTGACCTGTCTCTAGAAGTTGGTTTTTATAAAATCATTGAAATAATTTTTTTAAAATTAACATATAAAAACACTTATGTACATTAGAATATAATATATATATATATATGAACATCGTGTATGGATCGAAAAAAAAAAAACATTCATTAAAAGCTAAACGTATATATTAAACTTATTAAACTTGAAAGAAAGAGGAGTATATGTACCTACAGCAATTAAGTATACTCACGTATAGTATTCTTGTTTTCTGCTACCTCTTTTTTAAACTTCGATCATAAAATTATCATCTCCCCCATGGGCCCCATGGATTTATTTCCTATGCTGCATTTCGAGTTTTCTTTTTCTCTGCATGCTATTCTTTTACTCGTTTCCCTCCCCTCTTCTTCTTTCTTCCCAATTTGACCACCTTCCCCTTTCTGATACCTGAAGCTGTAATTAAAAAATCCTCGATTTAAATCATGCACCTATAGTAACATTTTTTCGAAAAATGAGACATTCATAAATTATAAATGAAGAGACTCAAATATGATCTACGAAACGATTGTCCGTTACAATTTTGAATTTGAACTTTGAATATCACGTGACCATCTATTTTAAGTGCAGCCAACTTCACGGCACAACAAAATATATATATAACCCCGACGACACAATAACAAAACTGTAAATTTTAATAAAATACTTAAAAATTTTTATAAATAATCAATTAGTGTATATTTTTTGCGCAAAATGGCCGGAGGAAAAAGTGCACAACCAGGATTCCAACCGGTGAATAAATAATCGTAATAAAATGACATTGAAATTGCTGAAAAATAACCTGCAAAATGACGTTTTTCTTGTTTTTAGGATTCTGACGTGAATATAACTTTTGAAGATCAGCAAAAAATCAACAAGTTTGCCCGGCAAAATACGAAACTGGAAGATTTCAAAGATGAATTAAAACAACGACAGGTTTGTAAATTTTTTGCCCCTACCATATATGGCCTTTTCATAATTGAATTCGACTTGATGCATAAATATGGTAATAGTATAAGTACTTTTGGATTTTGCAGTCATTTCGAAAAATGATTGTCAAAGTATTAGAAGTTTATTTTTGAATCTTTTGGAAATTTAAAGATGAAAAGAATTTTTAACCAGGATCTTTGAATATCATAAAAATTAATCCAATCATTGAATTTCTACAATTATTAAATTTTAATCAAATATCCGTTTGATATTGAGCCTATGAATTTAAATTATTAACTATTATGAAAAATTACATTCGGACATCATGGATCTAAAAAATAAATTAATTCAATTTTTAGAATGTTGTCTAAAATTATGAAAAGTGTCACTTTTATTAAAGTAAAAATTTCAAAAAGAGAATTTCACTTTAAAAGTATACAGACAATGTACTATATATTCAAAAATCACAAAATTGAATTATATGTAATAAACAAAACATACAAATTGGAAAATGAAAATTTTTAAGCAAAATCAAACATTCCTAATTACCAAATGTTCGAATTGTTTATTGAAAAAGTGTCATAATATTCCCTTCCGAAAATCAATCAATCTGGCATCTGTCCATTCATTTTACAATTCGTTCAATGTTTAAAAACATTTTTTCAGAATGACTTGAAGAATTTAGAAGATGCTTGCGACGAGCTCGCTCTTTTAGACGACGACGCAAAAATTCCCTATTACATTGGAGAAATTTTTGTTTACCAAGATTTGGAAAAAACGCAAGTAAGAAACAAAAAAAAAAGATTTGTATGTTATCACAGTTCGAAGAAAAAAAGTTGCTGTTATTTGAAGATTTGATTAAAATATACCTTCTTCTAATTTTGATGTAATTCAGACATTTATAAACATAAAAAATACTCAAATTCAGCAATTAGAATTCTCCAATGTCTAAGTTCTAAATTCTTCTAATTTCGACTGTAACTCATGAATATTCATGAACTAAAATACCAAACATAACTTTGTCATTTTTAACCTTCCAGAAATCCCTAGACGAAGCAAAAGAAAAAATGGAAACCGAAATATCGAACTTGGAAGAACAATGCTCCAGTCTTAAAACCGTTCTGGACGAGCTCAAGACGCAATTGTACGCAAAGTTCGGAAACCACATTAACCTTGAAGCTGAGGAAGACTAAATCTTCTCCCCCCGATCACTAACAATAATTTATCCCTGATAACACTACTTCTTATTTTTCAAAAATGAATGTTACACTCCAATCGTTCTGTAAAACCCATTTGCAAAATTCTTATCTCCTGTTTGAAAATTTAAACCCACTGTGCAAAATAAAACCGAAAGAAGCATTGGGCTTCAATTGAAAGTACAATAATTGTTGATTGCGTCTCTTTTCTTTTCACTCTCGCCTTCTTCCGCGGCGTAAATTTAGTTTCACCTCGGTACATTAGCTAATTTAGTACGTACACAAACTTCGGCTCGGCACGAAGTTGCGCCGTTTAAATTTAGGCCTAACACTCGTCTTCCGCAAGTTTTCTTCGTGTCTTCGAACGGAGAATAATTGAAAGAAAATTATCGAAGGTATGTGCCATTGAAAGGAAAAAAAAGAATAACGAGAATATAAGATTTTTGATTTTGTGGATTGAGGCGAAAGAATTCTTTTTCTTTTTGGATAAGTGATCGGCGAAACAATGGATACGGTGAAGGAGCTGGTGACGGCGTTCAAGAAGAAAAATGGTCCAGGGTACGGGTACCAGAAGGAAACTGAAGCGTTGGTTACGTACATTTTGAAGAACATGATTAATTCGAACATGCCGGATGTAAAAACTGAAGTGAAAAACGAAGCGGATTCGGTGAAGTTGAGAGAGAAAGGTTGTTACGATTTTGTGGGGAAGTTTTCGTTTTTTCCATTGTGACGTTACATTTTTTCCGCTGTTTATCAATCCCTCGCTTTTTCCAAATTTTTTTTCATGGTCTCAGGGAACGCATTTTTCGTCGTCGGCGACGACGCAAGGGCCATCGAGTTCTACACGAGAAGTCTCGGTTACGCAACAACGAACGAACTAAAATCCCTTTCGATCGCAAATCGTTCAGCGGCACTTTTTCGCAAAAAACTATACGTCGATTGTCTCGTGGACGTGAACACGTCTCTTTCTTTAGGGTACCCGGAAGAAAAAGTAGAAAAACTCAAAGAACGAGGACGAAAAGCCATGTACCTCATTCAAAAACACCTTCACAAAGAAAAAGAAAAATTTGAAGAACAACGAGTCGAAGCTGTTTTGGGGGATTTGCATTTAAGAGAGGAAAGCAAAGTTACCTCGGTCGGGAATGGAGTAGACGAAGAGAAGAAAATGAAGGAAAATGGGGAACAATCTTTGGAGGAAAAAGGGTTTGTTGAGATCGCGAGTATTTCAGCGATTTCGAGTGTTCCTCCGACTCCGAGGTACGTGGAAAAAGAAGGAGAACCGAAAGTTATGTACGGGGAAAACGAGGAAATTCCGGCTGCGAGCGCGGGTTTGAAATTGGCGCACTCGGAAAAATTCGGGAGGCATATTTTGGCGACGAAGAAATTTCGACCTGGGGATGTCGTGGCTATGGAGGATCCTTTTGCTTACATTTTATACAGGCAGAGGTGAAGATTTAAAAAAAAAATACAGAATTCGGGCAGATGTTCGTGATATTTTTGAATCACTAATGCAATAGTATGTTAAGCTACAAGTTTTTAAAATTTTCAAATTAGAAAAAAGTTATGGTTGTAAAAATAGCTCGATTTTTTCACGAGTGAAAAACGAACCGTTCTTTTTCCGCAAGTGGGAAAAAAACACCATATTTTTACACGCCAAACAGTGCAAAAACTGGCATTTTTTAGAGAATTCCAGAAAAGTGCAATTTTTTCCCAGGTTTCACACGCACTGTCACAACTGCGTAATGCTATGTTACAATTTGAGCCCGTGCCCGAATTGCCCCCTCGCAATGTATTGTTCGGAAAAGTGTAAAATCGAAGCCTGGGAAACGGCCCATTCCACAGAATGTCAAGTTTACGCACTTTTGGACAGTATGTTGCACAATGACGAAGACAAAATCAATCAATTCATTAAAATCATGCGACTCCTTATCAAACTGACCAAAAATGGTCAAATCGTGGAAGAACTGAAACAAGACATAAAATTGCCAGAAATGAATCCAGGTAAAATTTGCAATACTCAGGTGAATAAATACATTTAAAATTGTTCACCAACTTTTGAAAGCGTCAAATTTTTCAAGTCATTCTGAAATAAGATCATTATACCATGAACAATACCAATCGCTCATTAAAAACCTCATTTTAATTGGTAATAGTACATTATCACAAATTCGGGTAATGCTGATTTTAACGAAACGGTGAGTTGTTGTCCGAGGCGGAGCCGAGGACTGTAATAGTGAGGAGCTAAAATCAGATTTTACCCGAATTGTGCGATACTGTCTTTTATGTGCATATAACCAAAAAAGACCTTAGAAGTACCACTTTTGAGGTTAGATGCGCATAAAGATGTTTAAGCCCATCGCACGCGTAAAATTTCGCATTTACTGTTTAACTGCAAATTAACCATGTACACTGATCTCGCGATATAAGGGTACTCAATGTACCGGACCCTCGCTGTAGCGACTTTGAAAACAAAATCGAGAGACCAGTGTATAACACTTAAAAATGTGAGAAAATGCGGTTTTTTCTCGAAAAGACGTTAGAACCGCAGGATTTACGGAGGAGGGTAAAATGGAAAGTGGCAGGGGTCGTTGCGTTCTGAGTTTAGCGACAAATTTGGATTCGAGGCCGTACAAAGACATCAGTGCTTTTGCTTGCATCGCCTCGCTCGCTACAATACTTTTGGCAACGCGCTCGACTTTTTTCGGCAAAAAATACCCGGTCGAGCAGATGAAAGAGATCGGCGAGCGCAATGACGTCATATTCTGCACTAGCCTTATGTACCGCGCCTGCTTTCTCATGTCTTCCAACTCTTTCTCGGTACTTCTGTCTGTCATTAATAATATGAAATTTCGCATGCATGCATAATTTTATATTTCTCAGGGCAATATACGGCCGATTATCGTCCTAACACTTTCGAAAAACCGCGTTCATTTCCCTTTGGTGCATGAAACAGTATTCGTAACTAGCAAAAAACTCACTATTGTATAAAAAATATATACTTCATCCTTCATAAACATTGTTCATACATGATGTAACCACGCAAGGTGTGTTCCCACCGAGGACTTATTTTCATGCGTACTGCGCATACCTGCGCACAACTGTTTACTCCCAAATTCCGCTGGTTCCTTTTGGCTTTCGACTTAAAATGGCGTCATTTGAGAGTAATCGTGATGATCGTGATTGGTCCATTCATCATGGTCGCCATGATGGATGCGTTGGAACACACCTTGTGTGGTTACATCATGGTTCATACACTCGAAACTCGATACAAAGAGATTTAATCAAATTCCGTTACAATCTGCTCGTTATATCGATATTCGAGTGTATGTTCAATGCTCATGTATGTAGGGTGACCATCCCCAATTTAAAAAATACTGATTTATACTCCTGATTACTGATAACTAATACTAATTATCGTAATGTTAAGATTCAACGAGACCCGGGTACGAAATGCGGCTCGGGTCTGTACGTGGTGCACAGTCTGCTGAACCACGCCTGCGCCCCGAACACCCTGCGCCACTTCGAGGGCACGCGGATGATTTCCCGCGCCTTGGTGCCGATTTTACCGGGCGATCAAATTTTCACGAGCTACTGCGGCGGTTTTCAATTCGCCCCCCGCAAACAGCGCCAGGCCATGCTCCTGGAAAATTATTTTTTCGGCTGTGACTGCACCGCGTGCGAGCAGGACTGGCCTTCTTACACCGACATCCTCGACAAGCACCTCGGCACCGTCGCCGACCACGAGAAAGTCGCCCGCAAAATGCTACCCTACAGGAAACGCCTCGGAAAAAACAAATACGACATAGATGCCATCAAATGCACCCTGGAAATTCTTTTTTTTTATAATTTATAAGGAAGCCTTGTAAAAATTTTATGACTTTTTTATAAGGTGACCTTACATAACTAACTTGTATACAACATTTTTTTGCCTTTAAATATTTTTCGTACTTTGACAACATTTTTGAAAATTTTATAAAACTTGCAGTCTTTATAAAATGTTCTAAACTTAATGAAAATTTGCGAATCCTCATACAGTTCCGTATGAAAATGTTATGATATAATTATAACTTTATACTACTTAAGTATACTATACTATACGTATATATAATAATATTTTATTATACTATTATTATACAAATCTCGTAAAATTTTTTGTGTATCAGATTTACTAGAGCCGCTAAAAAAACGAGTCCACCAAAAACTTCGCTTTTCTCACGCTTCGTAGTTTTCCTTGTTCGCTATTCATTTTTGCGCTTTTTCTGTTCTTCGCTAGATTTCGCTAATCGCAATTTTTCACTCGCATTTTTGTAGGTAAACTGCTGAATATTTTTTTAGATCCATAGGGACGTTTGCGAATCAGCGTGGACTATTTTTTACATTGTACATTCGACTCCGAAAATCTGAATAAATACACTCGAATGAACTATAACAGTTTCTTATTTTTTGATTAAAGGCGACATTTCTGGATCTCAAAAAAGTAGACTAAAATTCTCGATTTATGCATTCCATTGTATTTGCTTTATGTTCTACAAATATTTAGGAAGATTGTTTTATATTAATATAAATATTTATTGGATTCCATTTTCCACCAATGCAGTAAATTGTGTCATTTTTTTCGCGAAGTATTGTAATGATTCAAATTACCGTAAAAATTTTTTTTATCGTGCTCTTGGAGTGATAGTCAACAATTTGTGCTATAAATGAGATAAATTTTGTCGTTAAAAAAAAAAAAAACAAACAAACAAACAATCCTGAAACTTTCAAGAGTTTTATCGAAACAAATTGCTCTGAGAATAATTTGTTTAATTTTCGTGTTTTTCAGTGAATAAATCTTCTGCATTTTTGGTGTTGATAGATAATCATTTGAAAATAACACTTTTAATGACAATCTAAAATGAGAACATATTCCAAAACTAAAAATTTCCCGTTTCATCATCAATTTGTATCAATTTTACTTTAAAAAAAAAATTGAACATCATAAAATCATTACAGAAAAATACCATGTTAAAATAAATGGTCATCGATGTATAATAATGACAAGCATTAATCAGAGATCGATATAATGAAATTCGAAAAATAGTGCATTATGGACGAAAAAACTTGAAATTTCGAGATTAGGAATTTGTTAACTTTCTATTATCTTGTATTTAAAAGCGACTTATATTGGAAAAAGATGCAAAAAGTGGCGTTGCGGATGGCGTTGGGATCGCGGTCGTAGTAGCCGGTTGGTCCCCAATGCTTTTTAGCAAATTTCCCTGGAGAAGACTGTCCAGGGCTTTTTGGACCGTCGGGTCATTCAGCAATGGCGACGGAGTCACCGGGCCACTTGACGATGCTGCTGCTGCAGTTGACCCTGTAGAAGCTGTCAATATAAAGTTTCATTTTCAAATTGCATTTTCTTTAATTATAATTTTGTACGATTTCAGAGGTTTTCAGAGTGTCTAACGAATATTTAGAAAAAAAAAAAAATTATAATCAGTTGTACAAAAGTTTGATAAAAACTTCACGAATAAAAAATTATTCAACTTGTTTCGGCTGGATAAAATCTTTCAAATTTTCCATATTTTTGTTCTGATCGTTAGAAACTCTGAATCTTTAAAAATGTTCAATTAAAACTTGAAAAACAAATATATATATATATATATTCACCTCATTTTCCGTGATTTTCACGAAAATTTTTACATAAAGAAGATAAAAAATTTTACCTTCGGGCGTTTCATTTTTGAGATTTTTCGTTGACCACTCGTTTCAAACGGATTTTAAAAAATTTTGAAAAACGAAAATGTGTCTTCAGGACTTAAGTGCCTTGAAGAATACTTTTTTTTGACGTGCGTGCATGGTCGCTCGTGATAAATGACGCGATTTTTGCTTTTGCAACCATTTTTTAAAAATCGCGATCAAGAATGGGCAAAAACGTAATTAATTATAATCGGCTACTTACATTTAAAAAACATAATTAAGAAGCTCAATAATATGAATTAATTAATAGTCGAAATCTAACTGTAATCCAGATTGCAACCACAATTATCATACCCTTAATAAAAACATTGCCAATACATGTTAATGATTACGACTGTAAAAATTCACGATCACAAACAAATAACATGTCTTGTGAATGGGAAGTTTGAATAATATAATCTTACAGTACAACTTAATTACGCTAACAAAATTATTCCAAATAATTGTGATAAAAAGTCTCAATTACAATTATTTTTGCAATCAATTAACGCGAGATTAATTACTGCCCATACTTGCAAAAAATGAATTTAAATGGTTGCCAAGCTTTTTGAACGTTTTTAAAAAATTTTTTCGTCTCGAACGAAATTTGAAGACGCGAAAAACACGGCGCAAATCAATTGTACATAACATCGACAATTGACATCGATTAATTAATTTCGAGTTGGGATAAATAATCAGGTATGCCTAGTTGAATTGTCAGGTGAAATTTACCTGTTAAAGGGACCAGATTTGGGGCCGGTACCGGAGTTGGGACGGGAGTGCTCGCAGGGGCCGTATTTTTGTTGCTGTTGAGAATGTTCATAATTCTTGATTGCAATTCCGCTTGTTTCGGATCGCTCACTGAAAAAGAACAATTGAAAATTTTCAGAATATTTGGTACAGTTCGGAAAATCAAAATTGTGCAAAACTCAGAGAAATTCTCGACTCAGACAAATGTGAGTTCCTATATTTTTAAACTAATAGTTTGTGTTGAACATTGCAAAATGTATCTTTTAGACCACTATTTTTTTCGTTATTGTTTTGAATGTTCATGTAAATCATTATTTAATATTATTTTATTTACATTTACCAAGTGGAGCAGTCAATTCTTTCACGTCACCAAGCTCGATTTGAACCTGTCCCTCACGTTTGACTTCCAAGTACTTGATGATTCTGTCGTATTGAAGAACCGTCAGTTGATGATTGTCAGCCAGCATATTAAGCAAAACCTGAACTGCGTCGGGGTGTCGATCTTTGTCTATTGGCGCATTCAATGGCACCGAGCGTCCTCCAGATTTGTAATTACTGAAATCTCGCGAAATCAAAGTAATTGCGTCCTCCACTGGCATATTTCTGTGCTCTGGAATAAAAAAAGCCATTCGAATAAATCAAAAAAGAATCCACAAATTGAATAATCACGTACAATAAAAAACTCAATTTTTTCGACTTAGCAATCCTCACCTAAGCCAGTAATAACTTTTATAGAAAATTATCGATAACTATTGATTTTTTTCACCTTGTGGCATTCCATGCAAAATATTGAGTGTCAAAGAGCGATGCTCTTGATTTGTTGGCGCGACAACTACTGCATAAAGACACCCACGACTTGCGATGTTACCCAAAACTCGGCTCAAGGGAACTTCCTCGTTTGGAAAAAGCAAATCCACAGTCAACCCCATTTTTCTCAACCTCGATTCTATCATCTCTGCGTATTCTCTGCATTTTTGGAATTATTAGTTTTAAAATTTCTGAACTTTTTTATTAATGGAAGTATCAACTTGTGAAATTTGTCATTTAAATTCTGAGACACATTTTCTAAGTCAATTTTTCCTTTAAAAAATGTTCACTAAGTGGCTCGTGGATCTTACGTTAAAAGTCTGTTGACGACTATTATTTCGCAGTCGTTTTTCTCTGTCATCACAAAATCTCCAGGTGGACCTGAGTTTCCTCTGAAAAATAATTCTTATCTTTTTATTCACTTTCGTAACAGTAAAGAAATGATAAAATTTCAATGTACAGTCATATTAAATGAGGTTATTTTTGCTTGGAAAGAAGAGTGAAGCCCCCCCCCCCTCAAATTACTCAAATTCCTCTTTTTTCATTCTTCATTTTGATTTTAATTGTTTTCAATAAAAAAATTACCCAAAAGAATCACGCATCATAGGTCCAGATGTATCGAAACGACTGCTGGGGTCGTTGAAATTGCTTCTGAAGCCCTGCAGATTCATGTCCCTGAAATTGGACATATCGTTTGACCTGCTTATCGGACTGCGATCCCTGAAATTCTGGCTGTCCTGCATATTTTGTTGCTGCTGCAATTTTTTCTTTTTTCCCCCGCGAACGCCTCTCACTCTTGGCTGATTTCCGGTCGCAGCACCTTATCAAAATTATCAAAATATTTCATTCAAAAAGTTAGAATTCTGATCATAGATTTGTATTACACAAATTATGAATTCTATGTTTATAATTTCAGTATTCGCTAACAAAAATTTGATTAATTTCATATTTATAAAGTTTCAAACTATCAATTTCATTCCCTCTATGGTTTAAATGTCTTTTTATTACTTTCACGTCGAATTTGAAATTGAAGTTTTTTCATTTTCATTACAGTGAATGTTAAAACATTTAGATTGAATTCATCGAAACTTTTTAGATTACTACAATTTGTCAAATAATTATTCAATGATGAATTTTGATGAATTTTGAAAACAATTTTTTCAACTCATACAAGCTGGTAATTACTTTCTCAATTTTCAAATGCGTAACGTAAAGTATTTTTTGAACATTTTTGCACCTCCTTGGTTTGTGTTACCGAATTGCTGGTTTTGGTTTCCTCCCTGTTGCTGGTTTTGGTTGCCACCAAATTGGTTTTGGTTCCCCCCTCCAAAATTGCCACCGGGTTTATTCATGTTTCCGCTGTTGAATTGTTCATTTCCTCCAAATTGGTTTTCATTGTTCATGTTGTGTTTCATATTCTGAGGGCTTTGATTCATGTTGGAAAATGAGTTGTTCATCATTCCCATATCTTGCCCACCATGACTAACACCCGGTGGTAC
Organism: Platygaster equestris; assembly: GCA_030522785.1. NCBI lineage: Eukaryota > Metazoa > Arthropoda > Insecta > Hymenoptera > Platygastridae > Platygaster > Platygaster equestris. Next base: position 28,004 of record JAPYZK010000735.1, read on the forward strand.
AGCTGGAGTGTTCATATCTTTTTTCGCAGGTTTCACATCTAAAATAACAAATAATAACTTTCTTGCTGAGTAAGTACTGATTTGAGCATATTTTTCGAGCGTTTTTTGGAATTCCCAGATCCACTAGGGAAAAGCTTTTGGGAACTCACAGAAAAATTTACATAAAAAATCTCTGTATGTTAGTGCAATTGGTAATTATTTTTACCAATGCGTCTGCCTTTGAACATGACTCCATTTTCGCCTTTGATAGCGCTCTGTGCAGCCTGGTCACAGTCGAACTGTATGAAAGCGAAGCCTCGATTTATAGCCGAACCAACGACTACGCCATACTTTCCAAAATATTCTTCCAATTCGGATTTATTCGTGTCATCAGTGTGCAAATGACCCACAAAAATCCGGCTTCCGACGGTCGCCGGGTCTCGCAATAGTCGCATGGTCATTTTGAACCTAAATTCAGTGTTGAATCAGTAAAAATTTTCGATGTAAAAGTATGTTATTCAAAAGTCAAAACAGGGAACTTGAAGAAAAGGAATATTACAAAATATTCAAATTCAAGAATTGACGACTTTGAAATTGAAAACCTAAAAATCGACACAATATTTTGAACTGTTAAAATCCAATTGAAAAATTCATTGCATAATGAAAATTATGAGCATTAGCCGAAAACAATATGGAACATCCGGCTCAAGATAAGAAAAAATTAACATTTTGTTGGCATTTGCAAGTGACATTCAGTTTTTCCTGCCTTTAACAAACTTGTATAACTTCATGGAACAGTCGTAATCAATTAATTAGTCAATCTATTTGGGCAGAAAATCGAAAACATTCACTTGGAAACTTTTAAGGGTGCAAATATTTGAGACAAAAGATAATGGAAGTGCGCGAAATTATGCTTGTGGGAAGTGCGCGAAATTATGCTTGTGAGCGAAAAAAGTTTGGAAAATGCAAAACTTACGCGTTTTAGGAATCGACAGCTTCGAAGGTTCGCGTTAGACACTATATAATTTGCTAGTAGAATGGTGGTTGCAATTCGTATAGAGAATAGCGTCGTTTTTATACGGTTTTTACTTTTTTTTCATTGATTGCAAATGCCCAAATGCCACAATTGTCAACAATTGGCAATTGGTTATCCTTGTCGTTTGAGTAGGGATTTCATAGTTGTGGCAAGACTGAAGGGAATTTGAAAATACCGCGCGAATACTAATTTGTTCAAATGATAATTGAACAGGTTGATAATTAGAAAAATGAATTTGAAGTCATTAATTTGATAATATAATTAAAATGGAAATCACAATTTATAAAAAAATTACTCACTTCTCAATGTAATTGAAATCGCTACATTTTTGAAAAAGAAATATATATATATAAAAAATTAAATGCACAAAGCTAGTCTGTAAAAAATAAAATTTGTCAATCTCAATAAAAATTGTAAACATAATTATTGATTCCGAAAATAAAAAAATTGTTCCAGGTCCCACCGAGATTTGAACTCGGATCGCTGGATTCAGAGTCCAGAGTGCTAACCATTACACCATGGGACCACATGACGGAGGGCGTATACAAGTACTTATATAGAACTATTTTTCACAAACGTAAAATTGAAAAATTTTGATCCCAAGATAAGGACTTTTTCAAACGAAACACAAAAAATTATCTTCTATGTATAAATTTCATTGATTCTATCTAATGCACCAAAACAATTGTGAACCAATGAATCAAAATTATTGTTATGAATATTATTCTAAAATTAAATAACAACTCTAAAATCTCGGACACAAACCATTGTTGACCACTTTTTTATTCATCAACTGCTTCCAATACAAAATTTCTTTATTTGCACAAACAAGTGTTTTATGCGATAAACAAAAGAAGTTTTTCTGAAAAATTCAACTAAAAATTTTACGTGCATGTGAAAAAATTATTACAACTGAAGCGTTCAACGAAAATTCTGTAAACTTACATTACTAATAATTATCAAGTATTCACTGTTAAGATGTGTTAACTCAAACAAGAAGACTGGTTTTTTCAAATAATGGAACTTTTTAAACAATTGTGTTCGAACGTTGCATTTTGATTATAAAAAATGCGCAACTCGTGTGTTTATTGAGTCTCCAAAGCGTCGCTCCATTTTTCTTCTTTTTCATCAATTTCTGTTTCATCTGTTGTTTCTTCCTTGGAGTCATCCTGGTCGCTCTGGACAATTATTATCAATTATACATTTTTAATATTGTATATATACCAACCCCAATGCTTTATACAACATTTTTTTCATTGCACATACCTTTGCATGTTCGATATCTTCCTTATTTTTTTCTTCAACTTCTTCTGCAGCTTTTTCTACTTCTTTTGGCTGGAAACAAAATTTAAAAACATTTATGTTATTGCAATTATTTTAAATTTGAATAAATTTTGAAATTACTTTGTCAGATTTTTTCTGCTCCTTGATACCACACAATTCCAGAAGATTGTACTTTTTGTACTTGAAATAATCTGGAGCAATTGAAAGCAAACAATGACTACGGATTATTTCAATGACAACAGCAAGTTCTGGGTTTTTGAGGTCTACTTTGTTTTCAGCATTTTTTTGTGTGATGAGTTTGGCGAGATCTTCAATGACATCTTCTTTTTTGACGTTGTTGTTGAGATGTCGACTGGACAAAAATACAGATCGATGAAATTGTTGACAATAACCATTCTGAACATGAATTGATATTTGAAATCATATCAATTAGTATTTCTTGAATAATGTACAATACTAACTTAATGACTATGGAAAAAGTTTTGGGCTTCTCAACAAAAAATTGGTCAAAAAGTGCATCTGCTTTGGAATGTATGTCGTCCAGGTAAGTTTTGCACACAACTTGAACAGGAATCAATCTCAGAATGAATCTCGTGAGAGGCTTTTGAGTTTTGTTGAGCTCCTCGAAAATTGGAACTGCGAGTTCCAAAGGATCAGGAAGTGACGTTTTAATAAAAACGACATTTTTGGCTCCAGTGTCAACAGCCTGTGAAAAAATTCAACAATATTAGTCAAAGTTTACATATATTTATTATTTATACAAGTCTTCATAAAAATAAAAGTGCGGTTTCCTAAGACATTGTTTGGAATTTCCATTTTTAAAAAATATTTTATTTGCCATTATAATCAGATTTTCATGAATTTTTAACCCTTGTTTCATTTACAAATAGAGATAACTATCAAACATGGTACATTTTTTTCAAAATTTATACTTGGAATTTTCTTTCATCCAATGGTTTTTTGGATTCAGCTTTCAGAGCATTAATTTCCTTGCTCAGAGTCGTTGAAATATCTTCTTCTTCTGCTTGTTTCGATTCTTCAGTTTTTTCAACTTTTTCTTCCAGAACTTGGTCCTGAAATAATATTTTTTTATAATTAATACATGTTCATATAAGATTTACACAACATTAGAAATTCATTTTTCATACATCAATAAATTCATACACATAATTGGTATTATTTAGTATTATTTGTATTTTGTTTTTTCTCAAATTGTCAAAACCATTTTACAATAAGATGAAATAATTCAATGAATGTGTATGTATATATATATA
>JAPYZK010000736.1:0-23799 GCA_030522785.1 Platygaster equestris
AGATATTCGAAAAATTCTAGAATTTACGGAATTCTAGAGTCTAGGAAATATTGAAAAACTTGGAATTTTCGAAGTAATTAGTTGACTTAAAAATTTTTTGAGAACTTCCCAAAAATCGTAGTTGAATAGTGATAGAATTTTGGAAATTTTTCGAATCCCAGATGGAGTTTTTGGAGAATTCAAATAAAAGTGCAAAACTTTTGGAATGATACTAATACTCTGAAAATTCTGGAATTTAGGTAATTCTATTTTCAGAAATTCTGAAGTTTAGTAAATTTCAAAAAAACTAAAAACTTCCGGATTAATTAGTTTACTTGACGAATTCTTAAAATATTCCAAACATTTACAGTTTTTTGGAAAATACCTTGACAAATTATAATAATGATAATCATTCACAAATCCTTGAGTTCTAGAGTTTTAACGGAATTCTACAATTAACGGAATTCGAAGAAAAACTTATCATTTCCGACATAATTAGACATTCGGGAAAATCTAGATTTCAAGGAATTTTATTGTAAGGAATTCTAAAGTTCAGGATATTTTGAAAAAACTTGGAATTTTGAAAGCGATCTGCTTACACAACTTAGCATTTTAAAACATTTTAAATTGTTATGGAATTTCCGTGGAAATTTTCAAACATCGTAGTTATTCTCGTAATTTATTAATTCCTAGAATCCTAGACTTACTCCAAACTTCCAAATACTTAAATATTTGGAATATAAATACATAACTTCCAAATACTACAGTTAATATTTCTCGAAAAATTCTTCAGATACAACGAATATCACAATTTTTGAACATTATTGAAAACGTTTTTAAGAAATTTCAGCGTCATCATTTTTTTTATTGTCATTAAATTTCAGCATTCGACTATTTCATGTCTAAATTCGACTAATTGAGAATGAAAGACTGATAGCGCAGTGGAAAAAGTACGCACTTTCTTCACGGCGTTGAATAAAAAAAATCACGAGCACATATAAACCTCGATAACTTACTCCATCGCTTGAGTAACGCATGCGTAAGACTACCCCTCGCGAACCCTCAAGATATTGGAGTAGAGTTCGTGATATAAATCGTGTCGTACGTTAAAAACGGGTCTAGAATTCAACGATTTTCCGAGAAAACGGGAGCAAAAAAATTAAAGTTATGAACTACGACGTGATTATCCCGTCGTTGCGTATTTTACAATGTTATTCCGGAACTTTTCAACGCCAATAAAGTAAATGTCTCTATCCGCGCCAGATTGGGGCTAATTTCGAAATCATATTCGAGCTGAACTTATTCAATCCAGTATGACTCACTCGCGGACTGTTTTAAGTACTAAAAATCACATGGCTCAAATTCAAGTGAATTTATATTTATCGATCTGAATGTATCATAAAAATATAGGCAGAAGTTTTCGGTTCAGTAGAATCTTGCCCAGAAAATTGGCCAGACCAACGCGTCATTGAAAAATCGGAAAATGTGAAAATGGAAGTTTCGTCGCCCGAGGGAGTTCCTAATGGATCATTAAGCAATCCAGCGGATAACTTTGAATGGTCCATTGGTGATTATACGAAGCCTTACACAAGGAAAATCGATCGTGGAAAATTCGTAATTTTCGCCGAGACCCGGAATTTCGAGAAATTGGATAAAAGGCCTTTCAAAGCGCCCGAAGAGTGGGTACACGAGCAAGCGGATAATGATTATGTGCTTATCAGATATTTGCGGAATTTCGGCCCTTGATGAGTTTTAAAGGTCGATGTGTCGCAGCTCGGGGCGCCAAGGCTAACATCGCGTGTGTACACATAAAAGGGCGGCGCAACGCAACGTTGCGCGACACTTTGGCGATTATTTTTATCATCGCTTTCTCTATTTTTAGCCGAAAACCGGACACACACGGCTTGTTTGTGTTTTTCATTGTTTATTCTAATTTTTTTGGTGAAACTAGCATAATAGTGAGTCTGTGTTGGAACGTATGTTGGAAGTGTATGTTGGGTCAGTAAATTTGATTTTTATTTTGTCTTCAGTGACTTCTTCGGAATTTTTATGCATTTTGGTGGGAAGGTTGTTGAATTTTCGATCTCATGTAGATCTTTATTCAATTCCGTCAATACGTACACGGGGAATGTAGATATCCAAAAAATTGAAAATTCATATTGAAAAATGTAGGAATAAAGAAAGTCTCTTATTCTTGTGATTCTCACCTTTGTAACATACGTTATGAGTTTTTTAAAGACACCGCGCAAAAAATTTATTAAAAATGACTAGTACGAATGTAGAAACTCGAAGTACACGAAAACTCATCAATTTCTACTCACTCGTCGACTCATATTAACTTCAACATACTTTCAAAAAATGTCTCTCATAAAGAAAAGTTGGTTCTTGAAATTGAATATTCAACTTGAACAGAAAAAGCTCCCCTGAGTGAAACATGAATGAAAAACCTTGTAATTACCCCAAAAAAATTTCCTAAACAGGATGCGTTTTCTTCTGTCAATTATAAGATCTACGCTTCCAGGACATAGCCATTGTTAAAATTAATTGGAGGTCTCCATTGAGAGACGTATCGTAGCGAATAAGTGTCTATTCCAGTAGGGAAACTCGTAGTTTGAGCATTGTTACAGTTACAGCTGTACAAGAGTGACTAACTGAACGATGTACTATGGAAATTCGGAAACAATTCTATGTTGCATTGAATAGTTGAAATGAAGTGCTTGACTGTGGAAAAAACGTGCTCTTTTGAAATCCTGAGGTTATTTCCCTCGAATATGATTCTCCACGAAAATCTATTAGAAATCACACAATACTGTCTACGATCAATCGGATCAATAAATTCTAAAGAGACATTTACATGATGCTACAAGATTTTCCGTTGCTTTCCGTTAAATCTATAAAAGCACTTCGGAGATACTTACAACGAAACCAAGAAAAAAAATGGTTTGAACAGTAGAGGAAAAAGAGAGGAAAAAGACACAACTGGAGTGGTATCAGGTCAAAAAAAAAAAGATAAAATGGAGATGGAGGAAGATAAGCAAGCGAGGCAGGACGACATTTATAATATCGGAAAAGAGAGCATTTATCTGACAAGAAACACCATAGATGAAAATGTGTACAAGCACGAGGAATAGAGAAGATGACGGTGCTTGAATGGAAAAAACGGCTTGAAGAAAATATTGATTACGGGCAAAAGGGAAGAGGGCGGGGGGGGGGGGGATTATATGGAGAAAACGGGTAGATTCTCTTTTCGGTATATTGTAAGATTGTGTTAAATTTAAGTTTGTGAAGACTTTTTTTGTCTATCTATTATTGATTGGAATTTCTATTTTTTGAGAAAATATATTTCTAATTTGCGGAGGTTTTAACTTTCGTGGATAAAGTTTTTTTTTATAATTCAGTATAAATTCGGTCAATTTCATGTGTTGTATTCGATTTTGAAAAACTCGTAAAAATCACAAAATTGCTAAATTTCTCAAATCAAAAACTACCAGTTGCAGTTGGTAAATTTTAGGACTTTTTGTTTTTTTATACATACAATTTGTTAATTTAGTCGTCAAAATACTCCTACACAAAAAGTTTGCGTTAAAAAGTATGTCAATTTCGTGTAAAGTCGTTTTGAGGATAAGAATATGATATAAAATGTATACACCCTTGCCTCTGCATTTTTATGAACATTCCATAAAAACTTCGAATTTTTCAACATCCAATTTAACTTCGAATAGGTTATTAAAAAAGCTGCCTGCCAAATAACCGTCGTTTTTCAATATTCCCGTGTTATCCATTTTACTATAATGTAAATTACAGTACGTCGAAGGGTATAGAATTTCTCGGTCCTTTGATAAAAGCTAGCTCCATAAACTCCATCATATTACGTCTGTCCCCAGTTTCGAATCAAATTCAATTTATTATATAATTTTCCACAAAATGGCAGTTTTTCTTACTGTTTCGTTTGTAAAACGTACCCGGTTATTTTAGTTACGTAAATGAACAGATTTTTTTCACTCATAAAAATATCGATCACTTTTTTCACACGCGAAATACAAGGTAAAAAAACACGAATATGATATTATGTCGTCAAAAGCACGATTTCCATTATGCAATTAATTATTGCAAATTATCGATCAGTGCAGGAATCACTGGGACAGTATATCATGAATTATCAGCATGATTCATGTAAATTTCACGCAGAAACGTGTCCAGAATTCATACGAAATTTTCATCGAATGCAGCTCACAAGCATTTATTGAACGATCGATGACACATAATATTCATCAAGAATCAATTAAACTCCATCCATTTATTATTAAACACCATCGTTACTCCGCTATACAACAAATGAAAATACAAAACGTGATAAGCACCATTTCTATAAGGGTGAATCTTTGACCTATTCAGATACGAAAATCACCCTTATTGAAATGGCACTCATCAAGTTTTGAATATCCATGCTATAACCCCTCTTTTCTCGAAATATTTCAACTTTCGAAAAAGGTCAGATGTAAGGGTGGACCGACCAAATATCTTCGAAAGTCAAAATAAATACGAAAAAAGTTTCCTTCGGCTCCACTTCATCAATTCCCAAAAAATTTCGAAAATTAGAATACTCTGTATTCAGAACTAGCTACCCTCCCCTTCCCCGGACAAAAACACGTATCCACGCTCAAAAAACAAAACAGAAACTCTCTTTTCCCCCAATGTTTGTACATTTTCACGGGATTAAACATGTCGGAAGAACTTTCGAATTCTTCCAAACTCCGTTCACGCTTCCTGCTTTCTAGCAGAGACGAGAAAGAGATGCATCCCGATAGGGGAGGAAGACGGAATGAGATCCGCGATACGAAAAAGAGGTGCATTTATCTGGTTGCGAAACACCATGCACGCGAATGCAGGGGTGTAAGAGGTCTGGAGCAGATAACGGTGCTCGAATAAAAAGCCCGTTCGCGGCGGAAGGAAAGAAGCAACGAGTGGATGATAAGACGGGCGCTCTGAAAAGCGGGGCGCGGATGTGGATGGCCGTAGAGGGCTGCAAATGTCCGAAATACAGTGTCGGGGGTGTCGGGAAGTAACGGTAAACGATGTCCGATCGCGCTGCGGCAGAAGTGGTGCGTGCACCGTGTTTCACAGCGACACTCTATATCACGGACACGACTCATCGTCCCGCTCCGGCAAACACGTCCACAACGAACGACGTCACGTTTGAGCGAAGAGCTTAAGTCCCTCGCCCACGCCGTATATTGTCTTCCCCGTAACGACAACCACCCTCAATCCTTCTCCCTTTCGTTCGGTTGTTCCCGAAGAGACTTTATCCCTCGCGCGTCGAGTGATTTTTTCGAATCGATCGCGGCCGAGCGACCAGGGATTCTAATGGGGTTGCAACTTATCGGGGTTTCGACCGGAGTTCCAGTTTTCGGGAGATTATCTTGGGTAAGGGGAGGTTTTGGTGGCTTAGGTTGATAACTTGTTTTACTCGAGAGTGTGATTTTTGTTCTGTTGTGTTGTGGTTCGCATTGTTGTCAATTATGGACTTCTGGGGGAATTTTCGATGATGTTAGATATAGATAGATATTTTCTGATATCCCAGAAAATTTATCCCAGTGGGAAAAAATCGAAAAGAATTCAGATAAGTTAAAAAAAATGGAACGAATGATAGTTTTGAAATACTTCGAAGCTTGTAGGAACTCCCAGAAAAATTTGATGTCGGATATTTTGGCAAGTCAAACCAAAATTGCTGATATTTTCGCGTCAATTTTCCTGAATTCAGAATATTTCCATTTTTTGGAGAATAAGAAACAACCAAAGTGATTGAATAAGTAATCCAAAATATAACAAAAAATGATCTTATACTCACTTAAATTGCCATAACCAAATTTCCAATTTTTTCGACTTCCCCAACCAATTTTTTAACAATCAAATGTCTTTGCAAAAAAAACCCCTCAAGCCAATTTTTTGTCTCGCAGAAACATTCAATGTTAAAAAATCAGTCACGAAAATCGAAAAAATTGAAAATTAATTATATCAACCCACCAAACATCCACTTCATCGATGATATCACAATTCTCCCACGAAACAGCAAAACAGAAAATCCATATACTACCCTTATCTTCGGACCTGAAAAAAATCTTCGAGTCACGTAAAGTTAAGAAGCCATGAAAGCACGTGCATTCGGACTGCTCAATATTAATGGAGTGAAAGACATTCTTTCAAAGTCAGTTTCTCTTATCAGCTCTTTTCCAAACTGAATTTTTTTCCCTCTTTTTTATCATAAGACAGCCTAATTCAAGGAAGTAGACGTGCTCGAAGAATTTGCAGACGGCTTCAGGCGCCTTTGATTCTGCACACAGACTTATAGACACCGTTTCACTTACCGCGAACCATCGTCTACCAATTCGCAAAGAAAAGAGGAATAAATAGAAAGCCAGGTCGTGCAGTTTTCAACAGAAGAGCTTTTCACCCAGAAAAAAAACTTTTTTTCGATTTAAGATAAACCTCGAACTGTGCATAGAATAAGAGCAGTAATCTAATTTTGCTGACCATTGAAAGTATAACGAAAAAAGCTTCCAGAACTCTTATTTATTTAAAACTTGATAACATCCCGTTTGTATCTAAAAATTCCAACTATCGCCACCAATTTCTCTTCGTGACATATTTCATTATTCATGAAAATTGCAGCAATAGGCAATTTCACCTTCGAACGATTTCTAAAAGCTGCACGTAAATTGAGCTATCTGAAATTGAGAACCCGTTTTTTATATACCTACGAGAAAAATACAACAATTAACCGTTAGAATGAGTTTGGAAATGCATTCCTGATAAGAATTTCGGAAAAAAATTAAACAATTAACTTCAGTGACTTCAATTCATTTAATAAGGCAAAGATTCATCGAATTTCACTGTCTTGAATCTGGAGGTGAATTGGTGCATTGTGAAATTCCGAAACAGTGACGATATTATAAATTAATTAGACGGAGTGTAATGACTAACAGCTTTGTCAAACAGTGTGACGAATAATTCGTCCCGACTTCTCCCGGGTTGGGAAAGACCGGGGTGTACAAATCATTACGCCGCTCGAAATTCACTGGCATAAATATTCAATAACTGGCACGGGAGGGAATAAATTTTCTTAATTGGTTGGAGATTTGCAACTGCGCAGGAATTTATTCGGCATCAAATATTTGTTAGATAACGATTTCGTGCCTTTTTTTCATGTTGCCTTTATGGAATTCGATGGGTCGGAAAAAATAACAACTGCACTCAAGTATTAAAAATGGAATTCGGATCACGTGGATACAGATATGTAGCACCTTTCGAAATTATACGATCTAGCGAATTTGTGCTTTTTCATAAAAGTTCTGAAATTTCGAAGTATTCGAGCGTTTCGTAGGATTTTGAAGATTTGAAGGGTTTGGAAGTTTAAAAGGTGTTGAGTATGGGAATCTGGAAATTGTGGAGTTTTGGATAATTCAAAAGTTGGGAAGCTTGGAAATTTTAGACATTTCCTAATTTATGGGATTATTAAGTTTTGGAATTTTGAAGCGAAGCGGACACGGAGTGTTTTCGTATTTTTAATGAGTTGTCGAGTTTTCGAATTTTTTGAACTTCGGGATTTTGAAGTTTTGCAGTTGTGAAGTTTCGCAATCACTAGTGACATTCAGTTTTCCAGTCAATTTTTGAACGAAAACCCCAAGAAAAACCCAATTTACTTCGTCATCTTCCATCAGTTTTCTGAATGTTGACGAAAGTGTATAAATCCACTACCAATATTGATAATTTGCTGCTAAACCTTATAACTCCCCTCGAGAAAAATTTCTGGCTACCAGCTCGTATAAATATTGCGTTATTCTTTCCATTTCTCAATTTTTGAAGTCAAGTATACTTTTTTTCACTTGATAATTTTTCTTTACTTTTTTCACTGTATGTTTGTTTCTTGGAATGACTATTCTGAGTGCACAAGAATCTTAATCATTTTTGCGGAACAAGTGATTCTGCTCAACCGTTTCAATTTCCGGGTTTGGCCTCGTAGTGTGATTTCCCTTAACCCCAATCGAAGAGGGAAAATCACTTCTGCTCATTATTTCCTATTGAAAAGCGAAAAGCAATTGACAGCACTATTCATAAAAGTCAGATTGATTTCTATTGGTTTCCGCTTACCATTTCTGTAGAAACAAAGGGTTTGAAGATCCGTGATTTGAATTTTGAACTTTTAGGATATCGATGTTATACGATTTTCGAATCGTCATTCGAATTTATAGGATCTAGGATTTGTTGACTCGAAATCAGGATCTGAAATTCAAACCTGTCATACGAAAATTCCTCTCAAATTGAGAGTTAGCTTTCAATTTGAGGGTTGATCTTGAAAGCTCAGGATTTACCCCGAATGTTGAAGGATATCCCTGAAAGTTGAGGGTCAAGTAAAGTTGTCGAAATAATCCTCAAGTTGAGGAGTTGAGGGCAATTTCCGTAAGGGTGGACTTTCACTTCTTATATTTCGATCAAAATGATTGCCCGTAGAAATTTAGCCAAATAAAAAAAATTCCTCAACAGCAATTTTCCTCCCGAATCCAAATAAAACGTACAAATCGAATAAACCAGCACAATAATCCCCATTTCTAAAGCTTTATAACATAAAAGTGCGGAAGAAGTATCTTTCTCCATTCGACAACTCAATTATCACCCAAACAAGAAAAAACCGTGGGAAGTATAATTCAAAATCTATCAGAAACACGTGGCTTTTCCTTGTTTCTATGGAAGATTTTCAACCGAGCGTTCCACGCACCCATAAATCACACCGCATTTCAGAACAGAACAATATGAGAAGTACTACATCACGAAATATCCAACGCGGGCATGATCGAATATGATTTTAAATCAGAAAATATGAAACAGGAAAATTTACCGCGATGAAATTTCCCGCGCGCATATTTCTTCAGATGCATGTGCGACTCGAGCACGTATTAACAATCAACAGAATTCACGAGCTTGATACCTATCAATTTCCCGTCTCACTCCGTTCCATCACTCGAGAAATGTCTATAAAAAATGTTCACATCACGAAAAATATACCATCGGTCATAAAAATGGGAGCTTTCAAATCTCTTGTCAAAGCCCTGAACATGTCCCGGCTTATCAAGTGCTTGTATCTTTTCACTTCTGGATTCCATCTTCTCGGATGAATTATTCATTCTGTCACAATAAATAAATACATGACGTAGAGAATCGGATGGGGCCGGAATTTTATTGGATTGTTACCATGTAAGGATGGTTTATTTATCAGAAAAGATTCCGAGACGTAAGTTGGTAATGACTGGAGGAAAAAAGTTTCCTTTTATCAAGCTTTTTCAAAGTACGACTTTTGCTTTCGCGGTGCTAACTTCCAACGCGTGCAGAATTTCCCCTCGTTTACAATTCCTTGACGTTTTCCTGCAGACCGACATAGATTCACTGTTTTTAAAAGCCTCTGGCCCCTTTACGCCATCCTTCTTGAAAGCCCTGTTACTGGAGTACTTTTAGACGAAAATTAGAATTTTAATAAAACTCCGTGATTTGTTGAGTGCGGCTTTTCCATCTGTTTCGAGAATAGCGAAATTTTCTCGTAGTGGAAAAAAATATAAAGTGGAAACGAAGAAAACAGATGCTTTTTACCGGATTTACAGTAAAATGTCGTAATTTTTGTTGAAGAAATTGAAATGCGTGAGATACATAATAGACAAACAATTTTTTTCACGCAGTAGAAGTCATGTTGAATCTGTGGAAATGCCCACTGAAAATTAATGTAGTTCCACACAGGTGGGAATGAGTTTTCGTTGGGCAAAACAATTCGATCGACTGGAACCTGAGTGTGAAATGTAAATTCGACTGGAAAGGATTTTCCTCACGTTGCCTTTTCCACGCGGATATTGTTGGGGGTTAGCGGTGTCATTTTATACCCATCTAGATAAACGAATTATCGTTCTGCCACTTGTAATTTACATGTGAAGTTGACGCCATTCCGCCATGTTTCGCATCAGAATTTTGCCAGGGAATAGAAATTTTAGTACGTCCAAAATCCGAGATACTTTTATGTGCCTGAAGATTTGAACGTTTTGAGAACAAACGAAACAAAAATTAATTGACAATTATCGGTCACAAGAAAATTGCTCGACGTCGAATGACTCCGGAATAATGAGTGGAATTAAGAACATGGCTTGATGTCAAGCATTTTTTTTTCATTTTTTCTGAGTTCGTTGAGTTAGATATCGAAAAGTTTTCTTTATTTTTGCCGATTCTTCTACGTCTGAGAATTCCCAAACTCGAAATGTCGCAGTCAGCGTATAGCGGATGCTTAATTGATCCATTGACTCCAGGGAAGTGGGGTAAGTCCCAATTTTTATTTTTTATATAGATTCCTCTACTCTTTCCGAAGAAAATGAGCGTCCCGTTGTTGTCCTAACCAACCGGATTGCATTGCAGCGTCGGATTCTGTGGAGGTCGGGGTACGAATCGCTCGACGTCGAATGACAGACTGTAATAATTACTGAATTTCCGAAAATTGCTCGATTTTATGCATTTTTCCCCGTTCTTTATATTTTCGGAGTTCGTTTAGTTGAATTTGGAAGAGTTTTCCTTTTTTTTTTTGCCCATTCTTTTACGTCTGTGAATTTTCAAACTCAAGTTATTTAGTAAATCTGCGTAGGACCCTTACGGAAACACCTCTTAATTTTAAGAGGGTAACCCTCAAATTTAACCCTCAACATTCAGTGTCAACCCTTATGTTGAGTGGTCGGATTTTCCCAAATGATTTCAAAATCATTCCCAAAATTACTACTTCAAACGTATCAAGTCACAATTTTCTAAGTTTTCCTCCAACTTCTCAATCTGAGTCAATAAAAATCCAAAAAAATTGACGATTTTGAGCATTATGAAATTTTATAAATTTCAAAAAGATTGTGGATTTCAGAAATGATTCAAATTTTGTGGGAATTCAAAATCCTCAGAATTTTTCGAATTCCATTGAATTCAGGAAATGTCACAAATCCTGAGAATTTTGATGAAATCGAGAATTTCGAAATATTTTAAGAATTCCGAAAATTGCGAGAATCCTCAAAATTTTGAAAATTCCGATCATTATAGACAATTCACAGGAATTTTGGAAATATTTGAAATAGTGTGGGAATTAAAAACCTTGAAATTTTCGAGTTCCATCAGATTCAGAAAATTCCAAAAATTCTGGGAATTTTCACAAAATGAATAATTTCGTAATATTTCAAGAATGTTAAAAATTTCGATAATATTATAGAAAAATTTAAAGAAATTTGGAAAGATTTGAATTGTGTAAGAATTGACAAGGCCTTAAAATCTTCAGAATTTTATAACATTAAGAAAATTTCAGAAATCCTGAGAATTTTCACAAAATTAAAGATTCCAGAATATTCCGAGAATTTGAAAAAACTCGAAAATTCTTAATATATTCAGAATCTCGAAGATGATAAAAAATTTTAAGAATTTCAAAAATCTTGAAGATTTCAATTATTCCGAAAATTCCGAGACTTTTCAAACGTTAGAATGCTCAAAAATTCCAAAATATTGCAGGTTGTTCATAAAAATTCTCCACAAAGAAACAAAACCCGAAAAACACCCTCAACAAAAAAAATCGTAACCTTCCTCATCCCTTCATCCAGAACCTCTCAAACCCACAAACATCGCAGTTTCCTCTTCCACCCGTAAAATCCCATTTTCCATACATAACAAAGTTTGCCCTCCGCCAACTCGAGCGGCAACGCATGCCCCGCAATTGGAAATAATTAAACAACTCGATGAATATAAAGCGAGAGAAATATTGGATTCCTCGTCCTTTCCCTCCCCCGTCTCTATTTTTCCCCCTCGCCCCATCGGCCGTACATTTTCGCGTCCCGCGAGTTTTCCATGCAGCGTATGACCGCGTCAACATCACAGGGAAAGAAAGAAAGAAATTAACAGCGGAGGAGAGTACAGGAAAATGGGAGCGATGCTTTATCCGGGCGAAAAACAATTGCCGCAAAATTTCGCACGCCTCTTGCCACGCATGAATGGATCCATTGTAGTGTGTCCGGTGTTTGTTGGTAGAGAAAAGAGGTGTACGCCGGGCGGGGGCGGCGGGGGCTGAAATGTTAGGGTAAGTGAAGCACCGACTGCAACCCTTAGCGAGGTGGTTGCCATTGTGCAGATAGCGGCCTACAATGGCCGATGCGGGCCATGAAAAACGAGTCGGAAATAAAAGTGCAACAAGCCTTTTTTTTCCTCGCGATGACCGGAACGGGAAATAACGATCGAGTCGTTTGTTGTCATAAAGACACGGACGCTAAATGCGCGTCTATTTGCGCTTCCGCGCTAACTCAATTATGCATGTATTTCAATCAGCGGCGTCGCTACATTGACCAGAAAATTGAGGAGATTTCCCGTACAAACGGGCGTCATTAGGCGAGCTTTGTTTGGCTCCGTGTTACTGTAATAAGTTCAATGCTCGTGGACGAATCGATAGAACAACGAGGGTGGTTTTCGGTGGGATTTGAAATCTGGTTGGGCACCCGTGGGTGGAAGTGAACAACGGATATGGGAAAAGGCGCGCGCGACTTTTTTTGGGTATTCAGGGTCGTTTTCGATTGATGGAGAGGTACTTGGGCTTGTCAGATTCGCTCGTTGTTTGGGGGATACGTAGTGTATGAAGAGTTTTAGTGGGTATGTATGAATTTGACGGTTTTGCAGAGTTGTGATTATGGTTAGGAGATTGGGGGAGGGTTCTTCTCCCACTTGGTGTGTGATATGAAATTTCAGTCGTCCAATTTTGAGTTAAAGAACTTTACGGACCCTTCGGGAAATTCCCCTCAACTTGAGGGTTATTTCGACCACTTAACTTGAGGGTTGACCCTTGAATTTTAGGGTCAACCTTGAACTTTCAAAGTTTACCATCAACTTTTAGGGTTAACCCTCAAGTTAAGTGGTCGAAATGACCCTGAAAGTTGAGGGTCAACCTTCAAGTTGAGAGTTAACCCTCAAGTTGAGGGGAATTTCTGTAAGGAAGGTTATTATGAACTTCATCATTTATTTCACTATCAAGTTATATTATAAATGATTTTGATAATTGCAAGCTTAAAAGTTCCGAACATGACAATCAGAGTTCGGCGATTTCGAGACGTTGAGAATCATAAAATTTTCCGAAACGAGTGAAAATTCTCGATGTTTTCAATTAATACAATGATTATGATATCATGAATTTTATAGATATATTGCCGAATTCGAAGCCTGAAATAAAGGTTTTCGTTGGCCCTTAAAAATGTGAAAAAATCTTGCTGGCTCCAAGAAAGCTTACAAATTCAGAGTGAATGCATTGAAATTCTCCTGTACCTTATTCAAAATTGTGAGTGTAATCTACCTCGATGTAACACAGCATAAAATTTCACTTGCGTCGTATTTATATTACAACCCATTGAAGCCAGTTCATGCCAAACCGTACAGATTTTTCCTCTTCAAAAATATCACACATCCTGATATTCTCACATCTCAATATTTTCACCGCAATTCCAACCATATTGCGTTTCGATTGAGGCAATCTCGGTTTCCAGTTATATGTACTTTTTTGCGTTCTCTGCGACCTTTGTGAAATTTGACGGTTTGGAAAATGTGAAAGATATTGGCGATGGAAGCGATCATGATTTATTACGTTTAATAATCCAACGTCCAATTTAACTATTCGAGTACGTCGTTTATGAATACAAAAAGCTAATTCTATTCAAAGACAATTTTCATGATCAAAATGTTTGTCTGTTCTTTTCATTTTTACTCTCTTTCTGTCCGCAATTTTCTCTAAAATTCCAATACTTAGACTTGAAACATTTTTTTCACTACTAGGTTTATCGCCTATGTATTGATAGTTGTAGGACTCATGAAAGACTTTGTAGGTTAAATTTGGGGCATGAATAACATTTCTTAAATTTTTAATATTATCAAAAATCTTGAAATGGTCGGAAATTTCCAAATTTTCAAGAATTTCGGACGGTATTGAATTTCCTAATATTTTTAACTTCTCTGAGATGTTTATTCTGTTCATTCTTCCAGAATCTTTACAAATTTATAAAATTATTGTCAACAATCTTGATATGCTCTAAAATTCTCGATTTTTCAAATAATTTTTAACAATAAAATTTATAATCCTCCAAAATGTGTAACTTCTCTGAAATGCCATAATTTTTCATTTCCTCCAATGTTTAAATATAAATGTATTTTTTTGAATTTTCAAATGTTCTGAAATTAGCAAATTTTTTGAAATAACAAAAATTTCACATATTCTCACAAAGATTTTGAAAATTCTCGAAATTTCCAACATTTTTGAAACTTTTACAATTGTGCATATTTCCAAATCCTCAAAAATTTCGAATTCCTCAAAAATTTGCAAATTTATCCCCAATTATCGGCTTTCTACTGTTTTTTGGTGCTGCCACTGGAATTAAAATTCTAAAACGACTCAATTCTACCTCTTCATTCACCCATTCCATCCACTACACTCGAACGCAACCCCTCTCGCTCCAACAAACCTCCTCACCAAAATCCCCGCGATCGCCCTTCGAGAAAAATTAACAATAGAAAACGGTGCCAACTTTTCAAACTGAAATTGGACCAGAATCAAGTAGGTTATCCGGTCCATGTTACATGTCAAGGTTCCAGGGATCCACCCAAAAAATTTGTCCCATGTATTCAGCTACTATTCCGAATGACAAGATTCATGACTGCCACCCAAACTTTGAAGGTCCACTTCCGGCAAACTTCGAAGAATAACGAAGTGATAAAATTGCATCACTTCATGGTCATTTCTCCTCATTCTCTGGTTAGCCTCAGTACACCTCAAATTCTCCCCCCTCAAACCCAAACCAACTAAACCAGCCCTTAAAACTCCATTCCCAAGCTGATCCAGTCAAAATATATCCCCATAGCCCTCATGGAAAATCCCCTCAACTTGAGGGTTATTTCGATTACTTAACTTGAGGGTTAATCCTTAACTTTCAGGGTTAACCTCTTGAGTGGTTGAAATAATCCTCAGGTTGAGAGAAACTTCCGGGAGGAAAATTGCACGAAAAATGCAGAATCTACCTCCCAATCTAAAAAGATAAGTCAGTTAGATGAAGTTTCATTATGAGAAGTAAGCACGTGTTCGTGACGGCACTCTGGGGAAATAATGCGAGATGCATAATGCAACGGCGCATAAGTGATGTGTACATCGTCAATGGGGACGACGATATCAGTAGGTTGAGCGAGCAGAGTCTACCGGCTCATTGCAACTGCTTACGCGGGGCTTAACCGGACCATAGAAGGACATGGGTCGGCGCAGGATGGATGGACGCACCGATGGATGGGTGACCAGCTAGATGGATAGACAAGCTCGACGTCATCGTCGTTAACCCTTATCGCGTTAGCCCTCCATACCGGAAATCGGATAACGAGAATTTATGTCCAATCTTAACACGCCCGTCGCATTGTTCTTAATCCAGCGGTACCCCCCGCTCCCCTCCCCTTCTCCTTGCCCCGTGTCCTGCACCCGCAGTTAATTTTCCAGCGACTTTGCGGAGTTTAAGGATCGCCGGATAGGATCGTTGTTTTATGCAGGGAGGGTTGTTTCGTTTCCGTGTAATGGAAAAATACAGCTGTGTTGGATGGGATAGTTTGTGCTGGAAGTGAGTTCTTTGGGATTGGAATCAATTTGGTTGTTTCTTAGGGCGTTTTGACTGTTGGTTTTTTAGTCTAAGCAAGTTTAGTTTGGAAAAACACCTTTCATAACTACCCTGAAATTCTGCATTTTTTTTATGTTTGAGTGTCTTTGGAACATTTCCGAAGATTTTACAAGTGTGCAGAAATTTTTTGGTATTGGCAAGAAAAAGTTTCTCATGATATGGGGGTTTTTACTCATCTTGAAGACTTTGGTTTGATTTCTGGAATATTTTTTATACTCGAATTTTTATAATCATCCCATTTGTATCACGCGAAATTTCAAATATCACCCAAAACCGCAGAAGGTCCCTAGAAAACCTTCAAAAGTTACCAGGAATTGAAAATACTCGTGAAAATCCGTAGACAATAGAAATTGACGTTAACAACTTGCGAAATCGAAAATATCAAGTTTGAAAACTTCAATTTATGAAAATCATACATGTGTAAAAGAGACGGAAGATTTATAATTTCGAACTTGTAAATTCCTCTTGCTCATCATTATTTGAAACCTCTTTATTTTTCTAATCATTATTTCAAAATACTTGTGTCCTAGTTGTCTAAGGAGCGATAAAAGTATGATCATCTTTTCTATACACCATCACCATCTATATTGTGCAATCCCAAATCAATTATTTAAAAAATTGTAAACGAACAACAAAATCATGTATGAATGTTTGATCTGCAGAGAGTACCATGAAAAATCACTAATGTCGACGAAAAAATGATTAAATGGACACAATTCATCACTGTCGTAAAAAAAAAATATTGAATTGAAAAAAAAAAAACACGTAACCTCATTTAAGCCACGGAATCCTGTCATTCGGAGTATTCCATTACAAAGGAACCGCAGTAAAACAAAAAGCCCAATGTTTTTAGCGTTGCTCGATGGAATTCAGAAGACAACGGTAACGTCTGAAATCTCGTACAGCGTTTCGGAGGGGGCCGAGTAAAAAGCGCTTCTGCATCGTGCCAAATCCGACACAAATGCTGAAAGTAGAGCCCGTCCCGTTGGCACTTTGCAAAAACCTTTGCAACGGACACTCGTATATTTCACGAATAGAACCGTGGAATGCTCATGTTGATAACGCTATCTTCTGGCCGAAATCGTGTCGTTTTCGCCAAAATATGCATATCCAGCAAAAACAAGGCACTGCTAAAGCCAGCCGGCGAAGATGGACGCGGAACGTGACACTCTTCTCACTGTACGTTCAGCTTTGCTTTTGTGTTTACCCGCTCCTGCAGCCACAAACAAAAAAATACGCGTATTCGAATAACAAAGGGGATCATAAATGCTGCGTCCTTGGCATTAAATTACGGTGGAATCCAATATACCTGGACAATGTTGGACCGTTCTGATTTGATTTTATACGTTGAATTGGTGGATGTTAATTACGATCGGAGTTCTGCATGAAAGATCAAGTTCTAGTGGAGGTGGGATTTTTAAGGCTTCAACGCTTCGTGAAATTTGGGAATAATTGTTTTTGAAGATTATCATGGAATTATGTTGAATTTTTTTTACACTGTGCGATTGTCCAGTGTTTGTATATTTTTAGAAATCCAATCGTCAAAACAAAAACTCATTATAGTATATTTTCGAAAATTCTCGATAATGTTAATGGATCAAAATCAGATATCAAAGAAATTTCTTAATAGCCATTCATCAATTAAAATTCATCTATTTGTCAATAAAATGACTATTTTCCGAAAAGTCTCGTCATCAAAACCTCACCCGGATAAATTATGAATATACAAACAATGGAAGAAATAAAAAACAAATTACTTGTTACAAGAAAAGATTCCACTACAAATCCAATACGATTCGAAAAATCCCAATAGTTGAAACCTTTCTCGAAACAAAGTCTTGACGAGAAAATAAGATTCCTCCAAATACTGCACTCGAAAGGCATTTTCCTACAGGCGTTGAAGAGATCATCATACATGGGAACAATCCCCTTCGAAGCAAATAAAAGTGATGAAAAATAACGTAGGTGTAGGCACGATCGTCGCGAAAAATCAATCCCCCCAACACTCGGGAAACTCTTTTTTTTCACGAATGCGATACTTTCCAATAAACGTGGATTGCTCGGCAACGAGATAAGAAAATACGTTTCGGAACTTTAGATTCAAAGAACGGAAAACAAAATAGGAGTTTCTTTCTTCCCGTGTTTCTTTTTACCAAGCATGTGAATAAACTGTCAAACCACGTCGGACGGAGAATTCGAGATATTCGGAAAATCTTTGTTTTCGAGAAAATGAGATCTCATTTTTTCCGTCGACAACAGAGTCAATTACGAAAGTTTCGCGAATCTGCGACACTCGGGTACCTCCAAGGGTATTAAATTGGTTTTGGGAATAATTTTAATATATCTCGCTTTATTGCTTTCTCGTTGTCAGATCCAATATCGAGCGATCCACTCGGGTCGGCAAATTCGATGGATCCTTCTCGTATTAGCCACTCATGACAAGTCAATGAGGTACTATAAACCACGTTCATGACTATATTACCATGCACGGAAATTGAACCGGAATATATTCTTGGTTAAGGGAAGAAAGGATTTAGCTTCAAGAGTTTGGTGAACATTTTTTCGGGGTTATGAAGGAATTATTCGAAGTACGATTTTTCGATGATTAGAAAGTTGGAGTTTGTGAATTTTGGGGTTGAAAGTTTTGAACTTTTGGAAATTGAGATTTTTGAAGGTTGAAAAGGCAAAATTATGAGATTTTTGAGTGCAATGATTTGTGTTTATAATCAGGGTTTTGAGGCATGCAAAAACTGAAAGAGTGTTTGCGCGTGAAAGCCACCTAGTCATTTATGTATAATTCGGATTCGTTGCGAAAAATTGCAGCAATTCAAGTTAGTTTCACTTTCAACTAGAAAACACCAAATGTCCGATTTTCACGAAGCATCATTTTTCAGATATTCTTCCTCCACGAATACCTGAAATTCCTTTATGTCACCCCCGCGTTCCGCAATTTATAACTTTTTCAGATTGAAAAACTCAGTCCGTAAAACCATCCCAGCCTCTTTTATTGAAGAAATCGTGATGCGTTATTGTACTCGATTGATCAAGAAATTGCCTTCCGTAACTCATTCAAGAAAGGATAAGAAATAAAGTTCTCGAGTTCCAAGTTGAACGTCATGTATCGCTGATGCGTATCATTGCCGGAGCTCTGCATTGAAAACAACTTGGAAACTCTTAATTCAACTCCGCTTTCTGAGGAAATCCTTTCGCGTTTTTTCCCATCGATTGCATCATTTGAATTCGATCAATTACAACAGTACATTGAGTTACATCTTCTCTGGGTAAAAGACTTTTCTGCAGTGCATTTTTTACGCGAAAGAATCAGGAGGTTCAACGAACATAATAAAAAATGATGATGAATAACGAAATTAGGTGACATCGATGATTTCAATGATTCGGAACTACCTGAATTATATCATCGTCTCTGTGTAGTTTCAGGACAGTAGCGAATTTGCCAAAATACTCAAAAGTCTTTGGAGCGTGAAAACGACAATAATTGCGTGAAACTTCAAACAACTCTTGAACATGTAGTCAGAGGGGTGTGCTCTGTATTTTCCAGGGCTCTCATTAAGCTGCATTTTTCATCCCAGCGTGAAGTCTAGTTTCTATCCGTCGCAAATTACGTTGACTCAAAGTTGTTCTCCGTCCAGCGACCATGCATTAGGGAAAAGTGAAAAAAAAAACGACATCTCCGCCTTCAATAATTAGTTTCATTTCGAGCTTTATTCGTAACGCTCCTTGGCGGAAAATAAATTCTCGAGTTCCTTAGACTGCCTTTACGTGCGACTGGTGAATCTTTCTTGAAGAATCTGATATTGCGACAAAGCAAGGCGTGACTTTATTGGAGACGAAAAAAGGCTGTCGGCTGGGAGATTTTCCAGGCGTTAAGATTGTTAACGACACGTCTTTGTTGAGATCATTAGAGACATTATAAGGCAGAGGTCCTGTTAAGGACAGGTTTCGGATTGGGGATTGCCCATGAGGAATGTGGTGGTTCTTTAATGACATTTTTTGACCTTTTGATGTTATGTCACAGAAAAATTAAGAGATTCGATAGTACGTGGGGTGAATTTCGACATTTTTTTATTTTTTTTATGCTCACGGAAATATATTGCTGTGAAATTTGTAATCTTTTCAGTTCTTAACATATGTGGTATGGAAAATCCCAATGAATATAAAAATCTTGAAGTTATTACCAAACTTGGATGCAAAATTTTAGTTCAACGAAAATAAACAAATTCTCACAAATCTTTATACAATTTCCTCACAGAAATAATTCTTCGCTTCAGGCTTATTTGTCACCCCCAAATGTCGCCACAGCATTAACTTTCGACACTGAAGTAACTCAATTTCCCAAGTAACCCCCGAATTCGAAAATTCCCTAATAATGGTGGTCAATGAAAAACGTCATAGTGTCCGACCAAATGAATCCCTCGTTCCCTTGCTTAATAAATCATCCAACCGAAAACAGAAACACTCCAGTGAAACCAATTATCCCAAAACGACGACCCTTCCAACAAAACAAACATCCATCGCGAGCAATCGCATTTTGATGCCCGCGAAGATGAAAAATGCAACGAGGCCTCAGCGTCGAATAGAAATTATAATCAGGCTTGATGTAGTGGCGCGGAGTGCAACTGACCACTGGACTTCGACTATCCGCGACGTATAACAATGTTATCACTGTGTCGGACAGCTATGTAGAATTTACGCGGGCAACATACAAGTGACGCTGGTCATGAAAGTGAAATATGCGCCAATAACACGCGTGTGTACGTTGCCGCATCCGTGTAAATCACCCCGAGACAATGATGACGAATTTGTGATTCTTCGCACATCCACCGAAAGTATCGGGTCTGCGAGCATAAATAATTACCGCGAGAAACAGCCTCCTTCATGGCCAGCTCGTATTTTACGGACGAGATGAGACCGAGGAGCTTGCATATTTCAGGGGAGGAGGATTCTGCAGCGCACTATTGTGCGCATCGGGCCGTTTCCTCTTGTTTTCGGGTTCTCTTGGGTTTCCTAGATTTTTGCTTGCTCGATTTTGGATAGTTTTGTTGGGGTGATTGAGGTAATTGTTCGTCGTTAATGAGAACGTTTCATGATTCTGATCGATTGTTTTTTAGGAAAATAAAGCCTAGAAATACTGAAATATCCCGAAATATGTGAAATTTTTGGAGTACGTTTCAAAGTGTCCAGAATTTTTAGAAGTGAAAACGTCACATAATGTATTGAAGAATTTCTGAAATTTCATAATTTTTGGAAGTAAATTCTCGATGTTACATAGGTTTTTGTTGATCTCCACACGCATTTTGAAGAAGTTTCGAATTTTTAACTTAATCGACACTGTCGAAAATTTTTTGTATCTCGGACTGATTTTTAAAAGTTTTACCACATCAGTTATTCTGCTCTGATTAATAATTGATATTATTTTCGGATGAACGAAAAATTCATCGTTGATGTTTTAATCTACAGGAATTAATGGGCATTGATAGGAATTCAAGAAAATAGATGGCAATCGATAGGAATTCATGAGGGCCAATGGTAATTGATGAGAATCGATAGTAATTGATGGTAGTCAATAGGAATGTATGAAAATTGACAGGAATTGATAGCAGTTAATTATAATCGCTGTAGATTCTTATCAATTCGATAAGTATCAATTATAATCGACGAAACTCGATGGGAAATAGGGAAATGATGGAAAACTTACAGGCAGGGTGGCGGGGGCGAGTGAGAAGCACCCACATATTTATCCATAATTGAGGGGATAGTAACAACGAAAAATAAAAATCCTCAAATTCTGTTTTAACCTCCAGAACCTAATCAAAGACTCCATGGTACACGAGGTGTGCAGCTTTGATCATAAAAAACGAAAAACGCCCAACGATCGCGGAATGAATATATAATATAAAAAGTTGCGCGAAAACCAACAGCTCACTTTTCAATTTTCACGAGAATGGCGTTAGAGCGGAGTGTTTCTGATTTGCATTTACATCATAGAGTTTTCCGCCTTCGCGCAACGTACGTACACGATGGAACGTGTAGTCGCGCATTCGTTATCGCGCAACCACGCACGGGGCTCATTTCTACTTTTGCGTGGGAATGCATAAATAATGCACATAATTTTTTTGTATCGTAAGAGGATCGGGCTAATGTAGAAATTTTATTCCACGAGCAAACGGTTGGAATTCAAAACTGGAGGATGCAAATTCCGAGAGGCAAACGTCGCGAAATTCCTGACGAATCGATAGTAATCACTTCAGTTCGAGTTTTCCCGAAGAAATGTTCGCCGAACAATCAAATTACTGCTGATTCGACCATACTGCATAATTTGATGTATAGACCGGGCAGTTTATGGGAATCGTATCACATGACGAGATTAAAATTTACGGTCGTACGCAATGGGAGATCGCGTTGTTAGTTCGAACGTAAAAGTGAGTCCATATTTGATGTGATAACGTACCGCGATAAATTGTTTTCCCGTTTGTCAACCAAAAAGCTACAGTCAAGTTTGAACGATACCATTATTGCGGAATTTATGAAAATCTTTATTGGGGAAACTCGGGGTGGACTTGACAGCATGAATTGGGACTAAATGGATCGATCTATACGTGGTAGCTTTGAATGTGGCGTTCGTGTACGAAGTAAGACGCGCTCGTTTGCATAGATATATCAAAGATGGGTTTCCCAAAGGGTTTGCTCGTTCCCTTTGTGAACGAGTGATCACAACTCTAACGAATTACTATTCGCTACGTCTAAGCGTAGGGAAATTTACACATTTTGGGGGGTGTATGTATGTTTTGCAATATTCTATTCGTTACTGGTTTAACTTTGGTGGGATGGAAGGAAAATAGGAAATTCTTCGAAACAGATTATTTGTAGTTACGTTGATTTTTCGGAGAAGAAAATTCATGAAATCGGTGTTGAAAATTTTGAAATGAAAACACAATACAATTAATGGAAAATTAATTTCTTCCCAGTTTGGATCAGCAGCGTAGGGAGAACCATATTTTCATCGTGCACTCTTACCACCCTTGTAAAAATTCGGGAATAAAAGAATGAAAAATTCCCTGAATTTTGGAATTCTTACGAAATCTTGAAAAATTCCCTAAGTTCTGGAAGTTTTCCAAAAACAGGAAGAATTCCCAGAATTTTGAAATTATTTTAAAATCTTGGAAAATTCTCGGAATTTTGGAAATCTTCCAAAAACTCGAATAATTTACAGAATTTTGGAATTCTTCCAAAATCTCTAAAAATTCCCAGGATTTTGGAAATCTTACAACAACTCTAAAAAAATTTGAAAATTCTTCAAAAATTTCGGAATATTCCCAGAATTTCAGTATTCTTTCAAAATCTCCAAATATTCATAGAATTTTGTAATTCTTCCAAAATCTCCAAATATTCGCAGAATTCTGGAATTCTTTTGAAATCTCGATCAATTCCCAAAATTATGGACTTTTTCCTGAATCTTGGAAAATTCCGAGAATTTTGGTGTATCGAAAATTTGGAGAAATTCCGAAAATTTCAGAATTCTTCCAAAATTTCGAAAAATTCCCAGAATGTTGGTACTTTTCCAAAATCTCCGAAAAGAAAATTTGGAGAAATTCCGACAATTTTAGAATTCTTCCAAAATTTCGAAAAATTCCCAGAATGTTGGTACTTTTCCAAAATCTCCGAAAATTCACAGAATTTTGTAATTCTTCCGAAATCTCCAAATATTCACATAATTTCGTCATTCTTCCAAAATCTCCATATATAACCAGAATTCTCGAATTCTTCCAAAATCTCGAACAATTCCCAAAATTATGCGCTTTTTCCTGGATCTCGAAAAATTCCGAGAATTTTGGTACATCGAAAATCTCGAAAAATTCCAAAAATTTTAGAATCCTTCCAAAATCTCGAAAAATTACCAACATTTTGAAATTAAATCATCATACAATAAATAGAAACACTCTTGAAGACATACAAATCAAAATATACAAAAAAATCACTATGCATCCCCCATGAATTGCAGTCAAACATCCCTCAACCCATAATTTGATTCCCCACCAGTAGCAAATAAACTTCTCAAACGCCACCG
>JAPYZK010000737.1:0-44558 GCA_030522785.1 Platygaster equestris
ATTGATTATGACTGTATTCGACACTTTTGTAAACAACAACAAAAACATTGCAGCAATACACAGTTTTGTAATTTTGAGGTTAGGATTGGGGAGTTTGACATTTCGATATATGTCGAATCGCTCGTCCGCCATATGTTTCCATTATCTGTGCGTAAACGGTCGCTAAACTGAGCGTGAGTGAGTAAATCGCTATCGGTCGTTAAGATGAGCGTAGGCGAACAGCTTATTCGCCCACTAGTGGGCGAACGAGTTCATCACTCGCATGCCATACGTCAACAATCAAGTAATCTATTATTTCGTCCACTCTCAGCAGGGCCACGAAATTACATATTTCTCGCGGGCGTTGAATAAAAATACTTATGGCGTCAAAAGTTCCAGAAATAGCGACTCGACTATGTTGCTGATAAACCCTGTATTTCAGTTTCGCGATGGCGAAATTTCGGTGGTGCAATTTCCTCTTTTCACTGTCGGCCGTACGTTTCGCCAGATAAATTCCGCACGGTATTAACTTCAACCCGCGGAGTGACAAGTCCCTCTCAAAGCGGGCCTTCTGATACGACGACAAAAGCAAATACTCGCATCGTTGCGCCGATCTGCTACATTAGCAAAAGTTACATTACCCCGATACACTCGTTGCTCTTGTACTTGGCAAACTAATTTCGCGAATGGAAACGTCATTTTGGGATTTCGGGTTTCATAACACGTGGGCGCCTTTTGTTTCGCCGTAATATGTGTGTATGAAAGTCGACGTTTCTCTGCAGTATTTTGAGTTCGAATTAGTTAAGTGGTGGCTGGAAACGTTCACATGTTTCCTAACTAAAATTTTGTCAAACTCACATAAATTTTATAAGATTTACCTCATAAAACCTTATAAAGTGGAAACTTGGTATGAATTCAGAACTTTATGATTCTCTGAAATTGCAGTAAATTGAAATTTTTTAGGCTTTAGAAAGTGCGACACTACAAAAATTTAGAAACTTAACAAATTTGGAATTGTTTAAAATTTCAAAATATTTCCGAATTTGTCAAAACTTTCAAAATCCCAGAATGTCAAAACTTTCGAGACTTTTGGACTTCAAAAATTCAACATCGAGAATTTATGAAATTTACGAAGTTTTAGAAGTTTCGAAACTTGAAAAGTTCCAGAAAAATTCAGAAGAAATTACAAAAGCACTAGAAACGACAAAACTCTAAAAATTTCAGAACTTGACAACTTCGAAATAATGGAAAATTTCCAAATATTTCCGAATTTGACGAAACTTTCAAAATCCCAGAATGTCAAAACTTTCGAGACTTCTGGACTTTAAAAATTCAACATCTAGAACCTCAAAAATTTCCAAAGCTTCAAAAGTTTCGAAATTTGGAAAGTTTCGGGAAAAATCAGGAGAAATTACCAAAGTTTCAGAAACTACAATACTGTAAAAAATGTTAAAACTTAATAATTTCGGAATAATTGATAATTCAAACATTTTTCCGAATTCATGCCAACTTTCAAAATTTCAGTATGTCTAAACTTTTGAGACTTTTGGACTTCAAAACTTCAACATCTAGAACTTACGAAATTTCCAAAGCTTCATTTTAAAAGTTTCGAAACTTTAAAAGTTCTGGAAAAATTCAGGAGAAATTACTAAAGCTTTAGAAGCGACACAACTCTAAAAATTTCAAAATTTCATAACTTCGAAATAATTGAAAATTTCAAAATATTTCTGAATTCGGCCAAACATTCTAAATCCCAGAATGTCAAAACTTTTGAGACTTCTGGACTTTAAAACTTCAATACCTAACTTCCAAAATTTCCAAAGCTTCAAAAGTTTCGAAACTTTAAAAGTTCCGGAAAAATTCAGGAGAAATTAAAAAAAATTTACAAACTACAATATTCTACAAATGTCAGAACTTCACAACTTCGAAGTAATTGAAAATTTCGAAATTTTTCCGGATTCGGCGAAACTTTCAAAATCCCAGAATGTCAAAACTTTCGAGACTTCTGGACTTCAAAACTTCGAAATTCCAGAACCTCCGAAATTTCTAAAGCTTGAAAAGTTTCGAAACTGGAAAAGTTCCGGAAGAATTCAGGACAAATTGCCAAAGCTTTAGAAACTACAATACCCCAAAAATTTCAAAAATTCACAACTTCGAAATAATTGAAACTTTCAAAATTTTTCCGCATTCGTCAAAACTTCCAAAATCCCATAATGTCAAAAACTTTGACACTTCTGAAATTAAAAACTTAAACACTCCAGAACCTCTAAAATTTCCAAAAATTCAAAAGTTTCAAAACTTGAAAAGTTATGGAAAAATTCAGGAGAAATTTCCCAAGCTTTAGAAACTACAATACTCCAAAAATTGCAAAACTTTGCAACTTCGAAATAATTTAAAATTTGAAATTTTTCCGAATCCGCCGAAACTTCTAAAATCCTAGAATGTCTAAACTTTCGAGACTTCTGGACTTCAAAATTTCCAAATTCCAGAACCTCACAATTTCCAAAGCTTTGAAAGTTTTAAAACTTGAAAAGTTCCGGAGAAATTCAGGATAAATTTGCCAAGCTTTAGAAACTACAATACTTTAAAAATTTCAAAACTTCATAATTTCGATATAATTGAAACTTTCCAAATTTTTCCGCATTCGTTAAAACTTTCAAAATCCCAGAATGTCAAAACTTTTGAGACTTCTAGACTTTGAAACTTCAACACCTAACCTTCATAATTTCTAAAGCTTCAAAAGTTTCGAAACTTGAAAAGTTACAGAAAAATTCAGGGGACATTACCAAAGCTTCAGAAACGACAAAATTCTAAAAATTTCAAAACTTCACAACTTCGAAATAATTGGAACTTTCAAAATATTTCTGAATTCGTCCAAACATTCTAAATCCCAAAATGTCAAAACTTTTGAGACTTCTGGACTTTAAAACTTCAACATCTAACTTCCAAAATTTCCAAAGTTTCAAAAGTTTCGAAACTTGAAAAGTTCATAAAAAATTCAGGAAAAATTGCCCAATTTTCAGAAACTACAATACTCAAAAAATGTCAAAAGTCCACAACTTCGAAATAATTGAAAATTTCAAAATTTTTCCGAATTCGTCAAGACTTTCAAAATCACAGAATGTCAGAATTTCCTAGACTTCTGGACTTCAAAACTTCAAAATTCCAGAACCTCCAAAATTTCCAACGCTTCAGAAGTTTAGGAACTTGAAAAATTCCAATGTTCTATCAATGAATAGAACCCCAAAAAATGTCATTTTTTTCAATTTAAACGAACATTCCTAAAATTCTATGAACCGCCAAAAGTTGATTGAAAAACACCCGTTGCAGGGCAGAAAAGGGTACAATTTCGGTGTCAGCAGATGGGAAAATTTAAGGGCCGCAGTTAGGGGCATCTGGCGCTGATAGACGCGGAAACGTCGCTTCTAATGCGCGGGTGGGAAACGAGATTTTTCGAAAGCGGTACCACCGGGAGATGAAAAGGCTGTTGCATTAATCGCAAAGGGGGAAGAAGAAGCTCGGATCTCTCAAACTGTCGTCAAGACTTGAGTCTTTTGCATCGTTTCATGCCAAGTGCCAGGGAAGACATTCTCCCGGCGAGTATCTCTTCCGCTTGGGACGTTTGTTTCACTTCCAGCTATTAAAGTCGCCGCGTTTCGCAGCCTTATCCTTCCACTCGCTGCTCCCATGTGACCCTGCATTTTTAACTTTGCCAACTTTTCAGATTTCCCATTTTTTCGATGCGAAACTTTTCATTTCGCGTTGCACGCGTTCACTAGAGAGTTATTTCATGCGACAAGTTGGGGGGGGGGGGGGGGGGGGGTTGGGGTTTTTTTAAAAAAAAAAATTTTTGAAATTCCGTTTTTCGAGGCTTTTATTTTTTGGGCCATATTGGGTTTGCGTGGTTTTCTTTTCGTGAGTCAGTTTTTAAGATTAGGATTTTGAGATTTTCAAGATAACAATTTTACAAGATTTCGATTTTGAGATTTCGAATTTTTGAGATTTTGATTCTGATATCCTAGATTTCGATTTCGAGATTTCGATTTTTTGAGATTTTAATTTCTTAAGATTTCGGTTTTCAAGATTTGGATTTTGAGATTTTTGAGATAACAATTTTATAAGATTTCGATTCTGGGATATCGAATTTTCGAGATTTTGATTCCGATGTTTCGAAATTTCGATTTTCACATCCTAGATTTAGATTTCGACATTGTTAATTTTTCGAGATTACTATTCCGAAATTATGATTTTTTAAGATTTCGGTTTTCAAGATTTGGATTTTAAGATTTTCGAGATAACAATTTTAGAAGATTCAGATTCTGAGATTTCGAATTTTCGAGATTTTAATTTCGATATTTCGGTTTTAATTTCAATATTCTGATTTTGATATCCTAGATTTCGATCGAGATTTCAATTTTTTGAGATTTTAATCTCGAATTTTCGATATTTCGACATTTCTATTTCGATTTAGAAATTTTTAATTTTAGAGATTACGATTCCGAAATTATGATTTTTCAAGATTTCGGTTTTCAAGATTTGGATTTTGAGATTTTTGGGATAACAATTTTACAAGATTTCGATTCTGAGATATCGAATTTTCGAGATTGTGATTCCGATGTTTCGATACTTCGATGTTGATTTTGATATTTCGATTTCGATATCCTGAATTTCGATTTCGAGATTTCAATTTGTCAAGATTTAAATCTTGAATTTTCGATGTTTCCATTTCGAGATTTTTAATTTTTCGAGATTACAATTCCAAAATTGTGATTTTATAAGATTTCGATTTTCAAGATTTCGATTTTAAAATTTTTTGTGATTACAGTTTTACAAGATTTCGATTCTGAGATTACGATTTTCGTGATTTTGATTTAAGATTGCAATTTTTCAAGATTTCGATTCCGAAATTTTCGAGTTTCAAAATGTTCAAGATTTTGATTCCGAAATTTCGAATTTCTGAGATTTTGATTTGGAGATTTAGATTTCGAGATTTCAATTCCGAGATTATAATCGTCAAAAATATGTTTTTAAAACTAGTTTAAAAAAATACTGATTTTGTCTGAGTCTTTGTGCACTCAGATAACTTGAGTAAGAATTACTCATTGACGAGTGAAAAAAATTCACAATTTTGATACGCAAACTTTTACCAAACAAATCCAAAAGTGTAAATTTATTCTAAAGTTTGTAAAAAATTTGCATTTTTTGACGAATTTCGAAATGATTAACGTAATCAGGTGGCTCATGTAAGACGGATTTCCCTTTCTTGAACGAACCCCGAGAAGTCGATTTCGAGCTGTG
Source organism: Platygaster equestris (assembly GCA_030522785.1). Classification (NCBI taxonomy): domain Eukaryota; kingdom Metazoa; phylum Arthropoda; class Insecta; order Hymenoptera; family Platygastridae; genus Platygaster; species Platygaster equestris. The sequence continues at coordinate 5,278 of JAPYZK010000737.1, forward strand.
ATTAAAGGAGACGGAGAAGCGAAAGAATCTGTAATTTACGGGATCGAGAAATAAATGAACACTTGAAACTCCGGGGCTGTTTGTTCTGGGAAAGAAGAGCGTTACGCCGCCAATTTCGATCGAGAGAATGAATTCAATAAACTTGAGAATGCCGAGGTTTGGAATTTTCGTCAATGGAGAATTCGATAAGATGCAGAATCGCGAGGAAATTAAATCATTTACATTAGATTAAATTACCGAAAATTAAACTACTCAAAATAAGACATTTCTTAAGTATTTAACTCATCGAAAATTATATTCATAAATTAGAAATTTCTTTTTTAAATTACGTTCTCATCTAATTTTCAAGAATGTCAAAGTTTTTTAAAATTACGTTCAGGACTATATTCTCAAATTTCAAAATTCGAATGATTATAAAATTTCATCAATGGAATCATTACATTCAGAAACATAATTTGTCGGAATAAAAATTTCCGCAACACACGTAAAATATGCATAATAATGCGAAAGTTTCGTCTTCAAATTGTCATTTTCAATTTAAACAATTCTGAAACGGAAAAATTCAGGTGAAAATTTCCAAAATTGTTTTACTCAAAATTCCAAGTCATTAAATTTAAAGTATGGAAATCAAACCTTCTAATTTTTCGTATTTTTAAATAATAATGATTAGTTTTCAAAATTTTTAAATAACACCTTCCAGGTTCCAAAATTTTCCATGGGTACAGAATCTATCCAAATAATTGTCGTTTTTGGTGATGGCGATCCATTCGAATCGTGAAAGCAATTGCGATTTATTGGACAGAATGCTCTGCGCGGCTTGATTTCCCAGCGAGTTTTTATTCAGCGTTTAAATTCGATAGCATCGCCGATAAATAGAGGGAACAGCAGTGCGCCGTCGGAGAGGATTAGCTTTTGGCACCCGGGCAAACCAGGCAAAGCAATTTCATAGGATACGGCCGAAAATCGGGGACCGAGTCGACGCAAAATCGACGGGCTAACGAGAGTTTAATGCGTACAGTAGGGTCATGTAACTCTCGAGCCGAGGCTAGTCCAACCAGGATTGATACACCGTATCATCCCCTAAAAGCTGTGGCTATAGTGCCTCAAGGAAAAGCCAGTACACCTTCAAAAATGAAGGCAAAAAGAACTAATGAAACATTTTCGAAGTTACAAGATTTGAAAAAATCCAAGTTCGAGAATTCAAAATAGAATTTGTGAAAATTTTGGCTGCAATAAGAAATTTTCCTCTTTTTAAACAATGAACACATTTTTTTTATCACTCGTACACTTTAAGTTTTGAAATATTTCAAATTATGAAATTTGAAACACATAAGCTTTCGATTTTTCGGAATGTATTTGAAAATCCCAGAATTTATCAAGTTTCATCCGAAAAATTGTTTAAAAACTTCGAAATTCTTTAGGATTCCCAAAAATATCGAAATTATAAAACTCCACAACTTAAAAATTTTGAAATACTTCAAATAAAAATTGGTGAAAATTACACAATCCTGAAACTTCCAAGTTTGGAAACTTCAAAATTTGAATTTATGACTCCAGAACTTCAAAATTCACCCCAATTTATCAAAATCTGGAAATTTCAAACATTTTGAATCTTCTCCGCTTAAAAATTTCCAAATCTGTCAGAACTTCAAAATTGTAGAAATGTCTAGAACTTCAAAAATTCAAAAATTTCAAAAAAGAAGCTGAAAAATTTTCGTAACTTTAAAATTCTTTGACATTCTCAACAAATAAAAAATTCCGATACAACTTATTTTCAATAAAAAATTGAAAAAAAAAATTTTTTTCCGAAAATTCCGAAACTCTAAAACACCGAAAAAGATAACTCCGAAACTCTGGAACATCAAAAATTTTCAAAATTCCGAAACACCAAAATTTCAGAATGTTTAAAATCCCTATGCTTCAAAGCTTCAACATTTTTCGGAACTGAAGAACTTTCGAAATTCCCGAAACTTTGAGAATTGCGAAACTTAACAACTTCTGAATTTAAAAATGGTTAAAAACTGCAAAATTCTTCAAAATACTCAAACACTTCGAAATTCCAGAACTGAAAAACTTCGAGACATGAAAATACTCCACAACTTCAATATTTCGAAACTGCAAGCCCTCGAAACTACAAAATTTCGAAAATTTCTAAAACTACCACCGTTAAACATCTAATATAATTACTTAAAAACTCAAAATTCTTCAGGATTTTCAAAACTTGACAATTCCAACATTTTCAAAACTCCCAAAGTTTCCTAAAGCTCCAAAAAACCACGATTTTGTTTTCCTAATCAGTTTTTACAAATCCGAAACCCTTCATTCTTCTTTATTTGTTGAACACCTTAGAACGCTCTTAAGAGGCAAATCCATAAGTGATGTAAACATGTATATGCAAAAGCAGCGTTTCCCAGGGCGAGGAAAATAATTTACAACGCCGAGAGACTGCAGAGGCGCTGGAGGCTGGGAAAAGCACTCTCTCGCCTTTCGGAAATCGCGTGTTTGGGAGCATGAATCTTGAAAGCTCCAGAGCAGCACGATTGGAAGTGAATACTCATTCTCATAATCAGTCTGGGAGTTCTCGCATTCCAAATTTCCAAGACTTACACCGCCAAAATAAACATTAAAAAACCCCAACGTCCTAAACTGTACATAATTTCCATTCTCAACCTCTTCCATCCCCAAAATCTATTTTCGAAACCCACCCGATCCATAAAAGGAGCAAATTGAATAACCAGCCGCCATTTGTCAAAATTACCCTGAAAATGCAAGGCCATAAATCCGGCGCGCACTTTCGCGGGGATGAAAATTTAAAGCCGGCTTCAGCGGGGGGCTGAAAAAGTGACGACGTTTACGAGCCGTGCGAATATTTCCGAGTGCGTGCTTACAACTTAGCCGCGCTATTAGCGCTTCTGGGGCACTTGGTTAACCTCATTTCAAGAGTGGCATCGCGCCTGGGGATGCCTCCTGGACGACCCTCGTCCCGAAATCACCCCCCGATGCCTACTATATTAATTACACCACATCCCCCTCGAGGAGAGGGCGCGCTTGAGTTACGAGGCCGAATTATTCCGATTGCCGCGATGAATAAATGATCCCGGCATGACGAGCGGCTCATGGATTATTTTCGGAATTTATGAATGATTTCTGTGATCGGCGATTTTTGGAAGGACTTGGGAAAAGATTTATGTAGCCTCACCTGAGAGATTTTTGGAGGACTGAAAGAAGTTTTCTAAAATTTGTTAGTTTTAGAAAATATTTTTGGGATCTTCATGAGTTTTCCGAAACTTTTGGAATTTGGGAGTTTTCAATGATTATTGGAAGTTTTTCGGACTTGGGATCTTGGAATTTTGATTAATTCGATTAATAATTTTGGATTTATTCCAATCAGTTTTGTACATGTATTTTCATTAAATTTTTATCTATTTTCGATATCGTTCAATGTTCAATTTAAAATGAAAATTGAATTGAATTTATAATTTTTTTCTAATCAATTTTCCGATTTTCTTTGATTAATTAATTTATATTCTCAACTGTTGATTAATTTCAAATAACACTTGAAATATTACAAAGTGAAGTGAACTTATAAATTAACACTTTGTATTTTTTTCAACTCGGTATTCACTACAAAAACTAATTACAAAAACCAAAACTGTCCACAGATCGAAAATATGAAACGAGAAATTTTACGGCGTAATTAATCTATTGCACATTTATTTTATTGCCTCTACACATTTCTATAATGGGAAATGATAGAAATTACTTACCTAGTCAGAACATAATTTCAGCATTTGTTTTTTCTTTACAAATAATAAGGTCATTGAATTTAAAACTTTCATGTTTTTCATTGGACATAATCAAATATTTCGACTGAACTTAATTAAAATATGTATTATCAATGACAATAAAGTGACTTGTGTCGTGTCTGGATCCGACATTTCAGTCGGATCCAGTCTATTAATTCAGATCGAACGGAGAATAATCGCAGAAAAAAGTCGTCTAGAATTGATACACTGCGGGAAAAATAAATCTAACAGTTTTCGTTTTCGTCATCATGGATTCTGGTACAATTCAGGTAAATTTAAAATTTATTTATAATTTATTCTAAATCGTAAACAAACTTACGTTCAGGGCTTCAAACTCAATATTCTCTTCAACTTTGGAATATACCCTCAATTTTGTGATAAAAAGGTTAAAAAATGAGAGAGGAATGTATACTTGGAAATAATAAAAAATCTTGCAAAATTTTGGAGGATGTAAAATTGTTATGAATATTATTGATAATTGAACATGATTTTGCGTGATTTAATACGACGATCTTGAAAATTATGGAAAATATTAAAATTTTTAGAAATTCTCGAAGGTTTAGAAAACTGTCACAAAATTAATATTTCCAAAAGGATTTTTTCAAGTTTTGAAGAATCAATAATATTTCTGAATAATTATTGCTAATCCAACGAAATTATTAGTGTTATTGGAATATTTTAAGGAATATAGAGAAAATATGAGAAAATTCAAAATAATTGAATAATAATAATTTTCAATATTATTTGATTATTGCCATATGTTGACATCTTATTGTTATTTGATTGTTGCTACAAAATTCAAATTTCAAGAAGTTCAAAGATTTCACCAAGTTTTGAAGAATCAATGATATTTCGAAAAATTAATGCCAATTTAACAAAATTATGGATGTAATTGGAATATTTCAAGAAATACAGAGAAAATGTGAGAAAATATGGAATAAACAAATAATAATAATTTTCAATGTTATTTGATTATTGCCATATGTTCACATTTTATTATCATTTGATTATTGTCATAAAATTGCCACAAAATTCAAATTTCAAAAAGTTCAAAGATTTCACCAAGTTTTGAAGAATCAATGATGTTTCGAAAAATTATTGCCAATTCAACGAAATTACGAATGTTATTGGAATATTTTAAGAAATATATAAAAAACATGAGAAAAGATGAAATAAACAAATAATAATAATTTTTACAGTCAGAATATCCTGACCAGGCTCAGCAAGAAGCCCCAGAGCCAAAAAATAACCAAGTAAAAGAACAAAAAACCAGCAAGAAACCGATCGCCCATCCATACCAAAAGGACTGGTTATGCAGATGGTTACTCAGACGTTTTCCCAGATATTCGCAACTGACTGAGGATGAAAAAATAATCCTCACAGAAAAGCACAACGATTTTTTGGGTAAAACCAGAAAACGCGCAGAATTTCAATTCCTGATGAACATGAATCGAATCGAAAACAACGATTGTAACAAAAAAAAGCTGCAAAAATTGAAGCTGGATGAAAGTATCGCCAGCATCGAAATTTCAAAATCTACTTGGAAGAGACAAATTAATTTGTCTCGTTCAAGAATGAAAATGATAAGAGAAGAATAAACTTCGGAAGCTCTTTAAAATTTTAGAATTCCAAAAAACTTTTCACCTACAGTCGTACCCCTATTTTTGGACCAGCTATAGTCTTGTGGTCAGGAATCGAAACTTAAGGAAACGCTCGTAAAACGTAGCGCGGGCTCGGAAAACTAGACTCGAGATCTCGAGCCCTCATTTATCACTGTCGGAGTTCAATGCGACTCAATGATAATTCTACCTCGATTCCTAAAAATTTCTTGACCCAATATTCAGGAATCGAGCGGAGATGAGGCTCAAGAGAAGCGCAACGAATCGGAGGTCCAAGTTTGGAGTGTTCAGAAATAAGGGTCGGACAGTACTGTATAAATGTTTTTGAAGATTTTTCACGACTTCTGTAAATTTCCAAAATGTCTGTAACGACCTCCGAAAATATACGAAACTTTGTCTAGAACTCGACGAAGTTGTAATAACCAACCTTACCTGACTTCTGATGGATATTTGAGATTTTCTATTTAATAACACGCTTTTATTTGAGGCATTGTAAATCATTTTTCCTAATGACCATGTCATTAAGCCACATGGTTTTTGGCGGAAAGCAGTTCTACTTCAACTTCATTATCACGATTACTGTCATCGCCCGCTCCGCTATTATTACAGCCGTCATATTGTTAAAGCTTAACGAGGGCTCGCCCCAGCTCGCTCAGAAACGTGTTCCATTTTCTCGGCTAATTCTGCAGCAAAGCACTGCTTGAACTTTCCTCGTTTCATTATTGACAATGTTTTTTCTCGAGGAAAAAAAGAGTACTCAACACAAGGTTTTTATGTTTTCTTTTGTTGTACAGAATACTTTTCTTTTTTTTTTTTTTCTTCGGAATCTTCAAATATCGTAAATTAGAAAGTTCACAATTTCAAAATGTGTCATTTCTGAAATTTCTGAAATTTTTTGTGTTTGGAAATTGGAAAAGTTTTGGCATTTGAAACGTGAATAATATTCAGTTAAAATTTCGTTATTCCAGATTCTGAGCAGTTTAGGAATTTCGGAAAATTTTAAACATCAGAGAAACTACTTTTTGAATTTTCGGATTTATATTGAATCGAAAGATGTTAACTCAAACCTCAAAATTCAGAATTTTGAGGTTTTTTCAGACATTTTTTTCAAAATGGTATTGCTATTCTGAAACTTTCGATTTAAATTTGAGAATTTCCGAATTAATCCGTTATCTCAAATTCTGAGAAGTTTAGGAATTTCGGAAAATTTCGAACATCAGAAAATCGATTAATCAAAAATTTTGATTACATCAAAAATTTTCGGAGTGTATTGAATCGAAAAATGTGAACTCAAACCTAAAAATTAAATTCAAATAAAAAATGAATTTCCGAATTTTTAGACATTGAAGTTCGGAATTTTCGGAAGTCAAGAATCAAAAATTTTGAATTCAAAATTTGGACGATCTTCGGATATGGGAAATTTGAAGAATGTAGTTATTTTTAATTTTTAATTTGGAAGTAAGCGAATTTTGTATATTTGTGTATTTCGAAATTTTACCATTCGAACTTTTGAAAATTTTGGAATTCGAGAATTTCGAATTTAATTTTCAAGAGTTTTTTGGAATCTTCTGATTTAAAAAATTAGAAAGTTCACAATTTAAAAATGTTGCATTTTTGAAATTTTCGAAATCTCGTATGTTTGGAAATTGAAAAAGTTTTGGCGTATGAAACTTGAAAAATATTCAATTAAAAATTCGTTATTCCAAATTCTGAAAAGTTTTGGAATTTCGTAAAATTTTGAACATCAGAAAATCTACTTTTTGAATTTTCGCAAGATACTGAACCGAAAAATCTGATCTCAAACCTCAAAATTCGGAATTTTTAGGTTTTTTTTTTTTTCCGAAATGGAATTACTATTCTGAAATTTTCGATTTAAATCTGGGAATTTTTGAACTTTTAGACATTAAAATTCGGAATTTTGAGAAGTCCAAAATTCGAAATTTTGAGTTCCAAATTCGCAAGATTTTCGAATTTTGATAAATTCTAAAAATACAGTTATTTCCAATTATAAATTCAAAGTTCGGAGTATCATAAGTTTATAGTATTCTTTCCCCTTCATTAATCAACTCTTTCTCTGTATTTCTGGAGTTTCCAAGTTAATTTCCAAGTTTCCAAAATTTTCAATTTTTTTGTCTCGAAAGGTAACTGAGACTCAATTTTCCGGAAAAACTCAAAAAATCACAACTATTACACTCTAATTTCACCATCATCATTCACATCGGAAAAAGTGTACGCAATTCCGCCCTCTTTACATATCAGAAACGTAAACGTCTCCAAATTTCCACGACTTTCCCAATCTCGGAAGAATGTAAACTCGAGTTTTCCATTAAAAAGTAATCGAACTTTCTATTCGCAGCGACGGTGTTTGAAGGGCATAAAAAATTCGTCTTTTCGCCTCGCAACTATAAAGCGAGGGCAAAGTACTCATGAATTTTTAGGCAGCGGAATATACGCAACGTGCAAAATATGCAGGCACGTCGTTTATTTGTTCACGGCCCTCGTGATACGAGCGGCGGTCCACGAAATTTTCTTGACGAAGTTTCTTCCTGCGCGGGATTAGAATGGCTACGTATGCAGGCGGCGATGCTCGCGCCGTTACGTGCAATTTATGTTTCTGACCAGGCGAAATTATTCAGATACACTTTCGTCACGTATTCCATTTTCCTTGTTTCGTTCATGTTTATCAATTTTTCCATGCCAAAATACTGTTTTCGAAATTGAGAATATTTTCTCACTTACGAAAATGATACTATGCAGAGTTGTCGAGCTTTCTTAGTTGTGTAATTTCATTACATTTTCAGGGCATCAATTCATTTTTTTGGGTCAAATTACTGATGTTTTATGAGTGTTGCGCTTTAATACAATATCATTTTTCAAATTTCTAAAAATTTGAAAACTCTAAGACTTCCGAAATTTCCAAAAACGTGAAAGCACCAAAGTTTCGGAATGTTTGAAACTCCTGAGCTTTGAAGCTTGAGAATTCTTTAGGACTTGAGAACTTCCAGAATTTCCGAATTTTGGGAAATTCAAAAACTTGTAAAATTTTGAGATTTGAAAATTGTTAGAGACTTCCAAAATTTACGAAACTTCGAAGCACCAACATTCTAAAATTTTGGAACTTATGAACTTTGAAGCTCCGAAATTCTTGAAAACTTCTGAACTTCCGGAATTTCCGAATCTTGGAAGATTCAAAAAATCGTCTAATTCTAAACTTTGAAAATCGGTAAAAACTTCGAAATTCATGAAAATTTTCATGAACCTCTAAATTCAAAAACTTCACAATTTCAAATTCCAAAACCTGGACACATACGTAGATCTGTCGAATCTTCACAATCTCAGAATTTCGAAAAATTTTAAACATACGAACATCAAAATTTTTAAACTTTGAAAATTCCGGAACTTGACCATTATTGAGTTATAACTGTCTTCGATACTTCGAAATCCTTCAAAATTCCCGATCTTTTTAAAAATCTGAAATTTTTGAAAATTCCAAAACTACACCAATTCATAATTCTCCTAAATTTCCGAAGCTACAAAAGTTCCATAGGTTCAAAAATTTCAAAACTACACAATGATTAACAACTTTAAAACTGATATAAATTCCTAGAAACTTAAAAATTCTAAAATTTAAAAAAACTTCGAGATTTATAAGCTTTGAAACTTCAAAACACTTCAAATTGTGAAACTTTGAGAAATTACGAAACTTAACACTTGACTCCAAAATTGGTTGAAATTTTGAAACACTAAAAAATTCAAACACTTTAAACTACCGAAATTTCCAAAACTTCAGAACTTCAAACTCTTAAAAATTCCAGAACTTTTCAGATTTTCTGATGATTCGAAAATTCTGAAACTTCACAATGCTTAAAAACTTCAAAATTGATCTAAGTACCTAAATTGAAAATTCCAAAATTAACAACTTTAAAATACTTCAAAACTTTGAAACTTTCAAAAGTTACGAAACTCAACAATTTCCAAACTCCAAAATTCGTGGGGATTTCCGAAAACTCGAAAATTTCAACACTTTTAAAACTTCCGAAACTTCAAAAACTTCCGAACTTAATAACTCTTCGGAATTCCAGAAACTCCAAAATCTCTAATAATTAAAAAGTTTGAAACGTCAAAAAAATCTCGAAACTTCACAACTTCAAACTTTCAAAATTCATGCAAATTCGTCAAAACTATCCCAAAACTCCACAAATTTCCTAAATTTTTAATTGCGTGAATTACTAAAAAATCATATCCCTTCAACTAGAATTCCAACATTTTTGAAGGGTCAAAACAAAATTCCCTGACCATTCCAAGTTTTGTTCAAGGCATTTTATTTTCCCTACCGATTCCAAATTTTCCACGTATGCAATAATCCTGAAAACCGTATACACCAACTCAATTACAAACTAAACCAAATTTCTCAAAATCACATATTCCCAGCTATAATTTCTGATCAAACCTCAAATGAACAAAAAATGAAGAAATTAGGTACTGCAGGTACAGGCCCTTTCCGCGAAATGTTATTTAAAGCCCCGAATGTATTATATTACACAGGTAAGCACTTGTCGAGGCGCGGGAAAGTATAAAGGATAATTAAAAATGAAAACTAATTTCGTCGCGATGAAAATTTCTGGCGCGCTTAGCGCCGGGCAGTGTTAAATTACACTGCGACTTGGAAATTGGAAAATTAATCTAGAACCGGAGGAAAATTTGCAAAATTGTTGAGGAAGCGTGCCCCCCTAATTACGTGGCCCCATTTATCAGTCTCTTTACGCTCGTTTTATCAATTGATTCCGGGAGTACTAAAAGTCATCGCTCGGTTTTTCGGTACTTTAAAGTTAGTTAATGCAGTTTTCTCGAATCTTGTCACTTCCAATCGTTACTTGTCATGTATATAATGCCAAAGTTATTCTTTTCAATATTTTTTGATATTTGTAATGAGTAATGAGTTCTGAGAAACATCTGAGATTATGGTAAATTAGTCAAGTTTGGCATTAGTCCAAGTCTCGAAAATCCAAATCGTATAACCCCCCCCCCCTCACCCCCACCCCTTCCCCAATCCGTAATTTCTCTAACAATGTACGAAAATTTGATTTTGAGCTCCAAAAAATTTCAGACAAAGATCTAAAACAAGTCCTATCGAATGAGGAAATACTATATTTCTCTGAAGACTATATTTTCCCTCACAAGTGAAGAAAAGTTGAAGCCCCTATAAATAGGGTCCTGTAGAAATAGCATTTTCTCCACAAGTGAGGGAAAAAAAATGTTCGACAATCAGAAACTCATTACTTTCAATCAACTCGTTCGATCAACGAACCCATGATTGACTCGAGGAAATATGGAAGCAAAAGCGCGGCTTGTTTGTACTTTGGAGTGGTGTTTTCAACCAATTCCACGGGTATCGACCGCACGAAAGTTGCCGACGTCCGCAAATACATCCGGGTTCGGTGTGCATTGCCGTTAGCTCGGAAAGTCAAAGTGTGCGAACGCAGGGCAAACAAGCGAGTTACCCTGTAACCGCATCGTTCATTAATTAAATACAGCTTCTCGCTTAATAGCGCAAAATTAAAATATTCTCTTTGCCTTATGAAGTTATCGAGCTCCGGGGATGGGCCACGCTCTTGCCTTAATTCGAAAATTACTTTCCAACGCGATTTTTTACCCGGTTTTATTCGAAAGTGCGGATTCCCAAATGCTCATCGCGCGAAGTATTTGAGTCTCCATTTATGGGATTATCACGGGTAGTTACCACGTGATATTTTGACAAAGACGAATTTAATGGTAAATTGAATTTTTCTGGGATGATGAGATTGAATGAACGGGAAAATGGGAGTGTTCAAATTTCAAAAATTTACATGAAAAAAGATCTAGTATACAAAAACAAAAAAAAGAATTTATCAGAATTGATGAGAATTTATGAGAATTGATAGGAATTGATGGAAGTGGATGGAAATTGACGGGAATCAATGGAAATTGATGGGAATGAATGGTAATCAATGGGATTTAATGGAAATCAATAAGAATTGATCATAATCGATAGGAATCGATAGGAATCGATAGGAATTGATAGGAGTCCATGGGAATTGATAGGAATAAATGGGAATTGATAACAATCGATAGGAATTGATGGCAAGCAATGGTAACTGATGGGAATTTATGGAAACCAATGGAAATTCATGGGAATCGACACAAATCGATAGAAATTAATAAAAATTATGAGGTTATTGACCGGAATTGATGGGAACTGGTAGTTTATTGATAGGACTTTACGGAAGTCTATGGAAATCGATGGGAATCAATGGGAATTAATAAGAACTGATGAAAGTGAATGGAAATTGATAAAAATTAGTAGAAAGTGACGGTAATTGGTAGACATTGATTAAAATCGATGGTGATTGGTGTGAACTGATGGGTAATCGATAGAAATTGATGGGAGTTGATGGAAACCGATAGTAGTACATACAAATCAATGAAAATTCATGGGAATCGACGAGAATCAATACGAATTGATGGGAATTGGTGGTTTAATGAAAGGAATTGATTTTAGTCGATGGGAATCAATAGGAATTGATGAGAATCGATAAAAATTGAAATGAGTTAATAGGAATGAATGGAAATTGATAGGAATGGATAACGACCGATAGGAACTGATAGGAATCAATAGAAATTTATGGGAATCAATGGAAATACATAGGGATTGATAACAATCGATAGGAATTGATAGGATTCCATAGAAATTAATGGGAATCAATGAAAATTGATGGGAATTGATGAGAATTAATGAGAATTGATAACATTTGATAGGAACTGATAGCAAGCAATGGTAACTGATGGGAATTGATGGAAACCAATGGAAATTCATGGGAATCGACGAAAATCGATAGGGATTGATGAGAATCGGTAGGTTATTGATAGGAACTGAAGGGAACTGGTAGGTTACTGATATAAATTTACGGGAGTCGATGGAAATCGATGGAAATCAATGAAAATCAATAGGAATTGATACAAATCAATGGAAATTGATAGAAATTAGTAGGAAGTGATGGTAATTGATAGACATTGATGGGAATCGATGGTGATTGGTGGGAATTTATGGGAATTAATGGGAGTCAATAGTAGTAGATAGGAATCAATAAGAATTCGTGGGAATTGACGAGAATCGATACGAGTTGATGGGAATTAGTGGGTTATTGATACGAACTGATTATAGACGATGGAAATCAATAGGAATGGATGAGAATGGATAGAAATTGAAATGAATTAATAGGAATTAATGGAAATTGATAGGAATTAATAACAATCGATAGGAATTAATACGAATCAATAGAAATTTATGGGAATCAATGGAAACTGATTAGAATTGATGGGAACTTATGGTAATTGATCGGAATTGATGGGTAGTCGATAGAAATTGATACGAATCGACGGGAATTAATGGAAATGGATTAAAGTTTATGAGAATCTACAGATGATGAGAACCAATGGGAACTGATGGGAATCGATGGGAATTGATAACAATCGATAGGAATTGATAGGTATCAATGGTAATTGATGGAAATTCATGGGAATTAATGAGAATCGATAGGAATTCATGGGAGTGAATGAGGGTCGATAGTAATTGATGGGAATCAATAGGAATTGATTGGACTCGATAAAAATTTATGGGAAACTCACGGATGTGGCGATAGGGGGGGGGGGGCGGCCACATGTTTTTTCATAATACAGTGAAATTATAATTCCAACTCGCAATTCACTATCAGTGATCAAGAGTTAACCATCATCCGGGAAATGAAACCCGGATCCTAAGAGATAAAAAGAAGTCACTAGAGGTGGGAATGAACGACGAAACAAGCGCCCTCGGAAGGTGCGAGGATGATGAATCGTGAGATATAGTATTCTGGCCACGGCGACGGCCTTGATTGATTAACTTAAAATGCGGCGCGGATCAATTGAAAGTGAACTAATGAAAAATCCTTATGTACGGTGTTTACGGGAACGCCAAGCAGCGTGTTCGTTCGCGGAATGTGCAATTAATCAAGTGCAGGGGCTTTCTTCTTCCCGCTTTACTATTTCAAAGTCGTGCCGACGTTACGGACGTACGGAAATCCGTAGCTCACCGGCGACAAGACACTAAATTTTATCTTGCGGCCCACATATTTTTACGAATTTATCGCCGGTCCATTAACGATCGATCATTTCCGTTTTTCACCCTTCTTTTGTAGGGACAGTTTAAAGTGAAGGTACAACTGGACTGTTATCAAATAATTCAATTTAGTGATGGTAAGCTTTCGAACAACTATGGTTAAATTCTCACGACAGTTCATGACATTTTTTGAATCGAAGGTTCTAAAGTATTTCATTCAGATTCGAAAACTCTGAATTACGTAACTATATAGCAGAGATTTTAAATAGTATCGTATGTCTGTCCCAAAAAGTATCGTACTACTTGTACTAAAAAAAAGTACTCTCCCTTTTAATTCAATAAAGATGAAGCTATACTTTCGAAAGTTATGGTATGCATTTTTGGCCCAAGTTTATGCAGTATTTGAAATTATGACGGTAATATTATAAATTGCGCACGTTTCTAGAAAATTAGCGAGCAAAATTGTGCGCGACGAGAACGTGCTGCGCCAACAAATGCTATTACACTTGATAATTTTACTTACTTATGGGTTCGATAAGAAACCCCAGAATCTGCAATCTGAATTAATTAATCAGTTTAGCGTAATCGGATCCCTCGTCTATTAACTGACTCGAATTTCAATATACACGAAACCACGTGATTTGGTATCCACGTACAAAGCAAGGTAATTCGATCCGACTAATTTTCAATTTTGCTGAATGAGATTGCTAATTGAAAACTTTCCGATACGGTGACTGGAAAATGGTTGCAGAATTAAATCATTAACGTTTTGATACAAAATAATATCAAATCCCACTTGAAAACAGGCATAGACTGAATTTTTATGCGAGGAATGAATTTTTAGAATCTGTAATGAGTGCTTTTATTAAATTATGAACAAACAAATTAGGGCTGAGAACTAAATTTGATCCAAGTTGAATTAAATGGTTTTTTTTCTTAGCAGTTTGATTATTTGCGAAAGATTAATTTTTTTATCGATAATTTTTGGGACTTGTGAATTTCGTTTCAAATCTCCAAAACATTTATATGGTTATGATTTTGAAAATGTTGAGTATATTTACAAGATTAAAACAAATTGTAAAACCTTTATGTTGATTTAGCTGGTATTTCGGATCATTCTTAGCAATTTTTGATGATTTGAGAAAATTCCCTGTAAAATCTGGAAAACTCATAATAGTTTCAAAAAAAAGTCGAAAAACGACCGAAAATTTCTAGATATTCTTGAAAACATTCTAAATTACTCATAAGATTCTAAAACTTGCGAAAGATCTCTCACAAATTTCTTAAAAAAAAAAAAAAAAAAGAAACTTCAAACAATCTCCGGAAAAGCTAAAAAATCTTCGGAAAAACTTCGAAATCAATGAAAAATTCTTAGAGACTCTTAAAAACATTCTAAAATACTCATAAGATTCGAAAAATTGCGAAAGATCTCTCAAAAATTTCCCATAAATAAAAATTGAAATTTCAGACAATCTCCGGAAAAGCTGAAAAATCTTCAAAAGTAATGTAAAATTTGGAAAAAATCACAAATGAAATATCAAAGGAAGGGGAGGTAGAGTTCAATCCCCCCCCCCCCCTGCCCCCAATATCCACTACAGCCTTTAAAATGTATGAGACCTCAAAATAAATCAAATCGATCCAAAATCCACCCCCTCCTCCTCCCACCTGCTAAAAGTAAAGAAAAAAACTAATGTAACGCGTTCCAAAGCAAAGAAGGAAGACAATGTCAATCTAGATTACCGCGACTCCATGATTCTTCCTTATCGCGCAGCGGTGCGCATTGATCGGCTCCTTGTTCGTAGGAGCCAAAGCTTGTCGCGCGGTTTCTCTCGGAATCAAGCGTTGCCTCACGCTCGAAAAAAAACCCCTATTAATTACGCGCAAAAACTGTTGCAAATCACAAGGCCCGATCAAGTGATCTTTTACAGGGAAAAAATAAATAAACGTGTCATCCCTATGTACAGGTGTATCACCGATATTAAACTATAAATTCAAGTGCGATTTTATAAAAAGATGTGACAACTATATTGTTTAGATATGAGTGTTTTCATGTTTTAACAACACTGAATGGACACTACGTCCATTAATATTTCCTGTCACGAAATCTATATTCATGGATGGCGTATAAAACGTTAATAAATGTGACATACTTTAGTATGGGTGTCAGATCCATTAAAACTCATTAAATTTCAGTGAGGAGTTTTAATACTAATAAATCATTACGACTTACAGTGTATACAAATTTAAAAATCTTGTTTTTGCATCTATTAAGTTCTGACGTGACAAGAAAATTCCCTAACCGAGCACAATTTTCTGTCTTTTCATCGGAACAGCAGTCGGCACTTTATTTATGTATACTACATCTACATAGTTTCACTTCGTGTAGGCAATACGTTAGTAAAATTTATGCTCATGCCCGGATTACGTTTTGTCGAACCAAAGATATAATTAAGCCACCATCCATTCTCCTTATATTTATAGAATAGCTAGATCGGTTAGACTGCGAAATTTACCGTTGAAATCTTCATTAACCACGGACAAATTGGAATTGAAGAAAAAAAAAAATTGGAATTGAAGAACTGATGAATACAGAATATAAAAATACGGTAATTCATGTTTACAAAGGTTTAAAATGAAAATTTTATTTGATTCTATTGCAGATTTATCTCTATAACAAAATCTAAAAATGTTGAAAACTTGTTAGAAGAAGATAAAAGAAGGAAATTGCATCTCGTGTATCATATTCTCAGCAAGACGAGGCAAACGAAGAAAAATCACATTAGTCTCTAATGAAGAAATGAAATTCAACTTCACCCTCCGAAGCAGGAAGACGCGATATTGAGTTACCACAATCTTCTCTGAAATAATCTGTACCAATTTCGTTCAGTTTAGTATGAACGTGGTATCATGATAACCAAGCTTTTAGAGATACAATTTCCTTTCTTTCTATTTACAGGCTTGTTGTAAATTTCTTATTTTAGAATTAAGTGCATTTTCCTAGTTCTCCAAGATTTCAAGTTTCATTTATCAGAAGAACTTGAGCATCTAAATTTGATGAATTTGATATTTTGAAGTGAAGAAACTCGAGAAATCGTGAAAAGATTCAGAGTTTGAAAACTCTGCAAGATCCGAAATTTCCTGATTTGAAAAACTCCAACATTCGAATCAAAAAATGAAAAAAAATTGGAAAAATTCAGATACTGGTCTTGAATTTTTCAATCAGCGAATTCAAATGCAACTAATCCATAATAAATTTCTGGCCATTCTGGCTACTAGTTTTAACAAGTGAAACTTTCACTGTTGAATTAATGAGATTAAACTAATCAGTTGAGTATAACTCTACTAATAATTAGTAGAATTCAACCAATTAGGAGTAAAAAATATAACTCATTTAAAATACTAGCAGGAAATAGTGATTGCAACATTGCAACTTACGAAGGTAGAAAATAAAAACCCGAAATTTAAAAAAACTAGCGATTAGTAAGAGTTGTATCAGTTGTTCAATGACCTTATTTTTTAAAAATTCCACTCTTTCACGTCAAATGAGTGAAAAATAACAATTATTCGTGAAAAATTACTAATTGGAATAGTGAATTATATTTACTAATTGAATTAATTAATATTGACCAATCAAACTGGTTAATGACTACTCACGAATGTTAGTAGATATTCACTGCTGAGATGAGTAAATTTCTACTTATACGATAATATTAGTAAATTTTCACTGAGAAATAAGTAAAATTTTACTAGTAATAATTTTTTTCTGGAGGTGTGGAAAAATAGTTCAAACCATAGGTTTCATAATTTCATAAAGTTTACCTTGCAAAAGTTTATACATTTTATAAGACTTTCTACGAATTCATTGCTGCTAACTGAAATAGTAAAACAATAAACTTATTTTTACAGTTAAATAACAACTTATTATTCAGTCGCTAGATCGAATCCCGCTAATCAAATAGTAGATTACGAAATCACTATCTGAATCATCAGAATTCCACTCATTCTCCAGTCAACCAAAGAACTCCACTAATTTAATAGTTGATTTTTGAGCTACTTATAAAATGAGTTGCAATTTCACTAATCGCATTCGTAAAATCTCTACTAATTGTTGAATCGTTCGATGAAATTTAATTTTACTCATTGAATGATAGATCACCGAATCACTCATTAATTTAGTGTAATTCTACTCATTTTTTAGTCAACTTGTTCAACTTCACTAATTCAATAGATCACTGAAATACTCATAAATAAGTCCAAATTTCACTAAGTTAACCTGAGAGAGCAGGTTCTCCAAGCCTCAACAACCCTGTTTTCACCTTCACCCCTGATTCCGTATCTCGATAAGCGCATAAACCTTTTTTCCCTCAAAAACGAGCGAACAAGTGAACGAATTTCCACGGAAACGCACAGAAACCTACCCTCCGCGCATTGAATTTCAAAAACGCGATCGATGCCACTTTTAATTCTTAACTCGATTCCAACTTCCGCCACACGTACCTCGCTCGCAACCACTTCATAGTAGGTTTCTCGACCAATTCTGGAAACCTACAAGCGTCAAAGTTTTTCGGTTGCCTTTGTGAAAACCGTACGCGAGACGGGGCGAATTTTGTTATTCCGGTATGTTAATAAATTGCCAATTACAAGCCTCTCCCTTTCAACCTCGACGTTTCCATTTGGGTCTCCAAAAACGAGTAAATATTCCAGTGCTTTTGCAATCGATCGAAATGGAGTAAGATACAGTCAACTCTTGCAATAAGTCTTGCTACAATAAATTTTGAAATAAAAAGGAAAAAAGGAGTCCTCATGAAATTGAATCAAATCAACAATTAATTTTCCGAATTTTCTCCGGAATTCGTTAAACGTCTCACTCGAAAACGTCTAATTGGACGATTCACGTAAAATGTTGGAGCATTCAAAGTTTCAAGACAAGTATAAATGTTTTATACAAATTATGGGAAGGGCCGTTGGAAGGATATTAGGCCGCATTGTACGTGGGACGTAAAAGGGGCAATAAAACACACGGGGCGCATCTGGGTTACGAGCTTACAAGGCAGTAGCTTTTTTCTTTATCTTGGGCAGGCTCGTCTCACGAGCCTTAAGCGATTTTTCGAACCTCCTACCTTTTTTTGTTCCCATATTTTAATTATTTTTCTATATTTCAATATTTTTTCATCTTAAACTTTTTTCCTCTACAGTAAAACCTCTCATACTGTCAACTCCCATTCTGACGAGGATGGAGAGTGGACAGTATGCGAGGTTTCACTGTATTATTTTTTTTCTATAATATTTAGGAGACTCATTGCAAAGGTTTCCTGTATTTTAAGGACGACTTATGAGAGTTGTTTGTATGAAAGAATTTATTTTCTTCTTTACAGCTATTTTCTGCTTTTTCCGTCTGTTTTTTTTGTTGTTTTTTTTTTATTCGTTTTTTTCGTCTGCGCTCACGCCGCGAACGAGAAGCGATTTCAGGGGAATCTCGACGTAGCGTAAATTCAAGTACTCGCTCGACCATGAAACACTTCAGACGAAATCGTCCTCGACAATCGCGTTACGAACTTGTACCCTTGCATGCCAAGAAAGATGCCCTGTGAAACTGAAGGGATTTCGTAAACAATCGCATCGTGTGATTTTATTTCCGATGGGAACCAGGTGTATAAATTGATACGAAAGAAGTATTTTGGGCAGTTTCAAGAAACTAACAAACTTTTTTGTGAACTTGTAAGAAATGACAAACACGTATCTTCCTGATGAGTTCGAAACTTTAACCGACCGGTGGAAGTAATATAAAATATTGAAATACTATAAAAATTAGCAAAATCACGGTGTTTATCCAACTCCTGTGAAAATAGCACCATAATTTTCAAAAAAGTGAGTTTTTTTAGAATTCTGGCTTCGTCTACAATATGCAGTTCCGTAGTTCCTGATGAAAAATATCAACAGTCTGGCATAAAATTAATAAAAATGATGATTCGGTCAGAGTTCTTTGGGTAACGATGTGAGAGCTTCGATTTTTGAGACTTTATCTTAGATCTCGTCGAGAGTGACTCAGAACTCCGGCAGCTGTAGAATTTTCCGAGCTCCGACCAAAACTGACTTTTTAGAACCAATTCGATTTTTTTTCGCCTATAACATCGCGAATATTTATCTGAGAGCTTAGTGTTATGAGAATTTTAATGAGAATTCCTTAAGAGGCACTCAGAACTCCTTTCAGGAATCCTCTGAATACCGTATATATCGAGTTATTCCCGAACAAGAGTTTTCCGCGAATTTTCAATGCGATTTTTTTCTATAAAATCGCCGCAACTATCGCTATTTATATCTAGAACTAAATAACTATTGAAAAGGAATCATTTGGCGTCGTCAGAACTCTTTTTGCGTGGAAAAGGGGTGCTGTGTAAAGTTAGCACTTCATTTTAGTTTATCATTATTTCCATTAATTTCATAGCAGAACTGTTGCTATTATTCATCAGGAACTTCACAAGAGTAGGACAAGCTCCTCAACTCGTCGTGAATATCAAAAACTCGACGAAGATTTCAATCGTGAGTACAAAAACACGCATGGGAGGGATATTATCCTAAGGTCAGATGGAGTCAACCGTTCGTATGACTCTATCTGACCTTAGGGATAATTCATGAAATATTAAAATACAAATTGATATTGTTGACGATAGAGCTGAATTAGATAATTTGCTATAATTCGAACGGTTTTCGAAACAGTTCCTTCATAGTCAAAATTCTAGAATACCGTTGACCCTCATAACTCCAAGTATTCTGGAATAACTTTTAATTCCACTTTTGATAAGGCACAACCTCCTGAATTCTTCGGAAATATCGAAAATTCGACGTACTGATAAACCTCGATAGACCGGACGATTCGGGGATCTTACGTAAACAGTCCGCTTAATCAATGGGGCAATAAATCAAGCGGAAACGCTAACAGGTAGAAATCTCGATGTCTCTTTTCAATGTCGTGTACAGACGTCCAAAGGCTCCTTGTGACACATACCTGGGCCCTTTGGGCCCAGGCCCAAAGACGTCACTGCGTTATTGATATTCCAGGCTTCTGGAATTTCTACCTGGCTTTGACGCACAAAGCCTAATCGCTCCAGATCGCTTCACGGTCATTAAAAAGTCCGCTCTATCGAGGTTTATCTGTAGATTTCAATTCTGAGTCCAAAAACACGCATAGAAGGGATATAATTTTAGACTCGGATAGAGTCACGCGGACCCGTGATTCTATCTGACCCGTGATGTTGTCAACCATAGAGATAAACTAGATGATTTGCTATAATTTCAACGGTTTTCGAACCAGTTCCTTCCCCGTCAAATTTCTAGAATACCGCTGACCCTAATAGCCCTAATTAATCTGACATCTTTCATTTTTTCAAGCGTAATTTAGGACAACCTCCTCAATTCTTCGTGAATATCGAAAACTCGACGAAGATTTCAATTGTGAGTCCACAAACACGCATGAAAGGGATATTATACTTGGGTAAGATAGAGTCAAAAAATATAGCTAGAGGAGTTTTGAGAGGAGTTCTCGGTAACTTTTAATGAGTTTGACCTAAAACTATAGCTCTTAGGTCTCAGATGAATTCGATTTTCTTCCGCCTACAACTTCGCGAATATCCATTTGAGAGCTTAGTGTTATGACAGTTTTGGCGAGAACTCCTCAAAAGGCACTCAGAACTCCTTCTGGAACTCTTCTGGGTACCGTACTCATTGAGTTATTCCCGACAAACCGTTTTTTCAATGTATGTTTTTTTTTTTCTTCTCAAAACCCCGGAACTATCGAGAAGGAATCATTTGGAGCGATCAGAACTCTTTTTGCGTGAAAAAGGGGTGCTGCGTGAAGTTAACACCCCATTTTGGTTTCCCATCATCTTCAATCATTTTATGGCAGAACTATTGATATTTTTCATCAGGAATTCCAGAACTATTGTAGACGAAGCCAGAACTCTAAAAAAATCATTTTTTCGAAAATTGGGGTGCTCACTTCACGGGAGTGTTTATCCTTCCAGGGCTCTAAAACTTCCCTCCCTTACATTTCCAAGTACAAAACCCGTCCAGAAATCGATTCATCCTCGGTGTTGCAAGTAAGCAAAAAATGACAAGCGTTGTTTCCAAAAAAACAGATCGATAACGCGCATCCCGCCCACAAAAATCTGCTCGACCTGGGAAACAAGCCAAAAAAGTATCCACAGTTCCGCTATTAAATTCTTATTCGACCTCGTTTTCGACTGTTTCATTTTTCATCCGACGATTCAACGGCTCCATTTCAAATGAATGTCCCCGCTGAAAGTCGCGCCCTTATAAAAATTACCCCCGCGAGCTATAAAACGTAACGGAATAAAACCGTAAAACGTATCGAAAAGTTGTTTGCGCTCAACTTCCCCGCAATAGCTTGAAAAGATACATTGTTGATTTAAAAGTTGGAACGTAAAATGAGGAGCTTGTAAAAGTTTTCGCCGTTGTTTACATCCTCGGTTTTTCGCATCATAAAGATTACAACAAGACTTTTTCTTTTCAATTAAGGGGAAGTAAAGAAAAGTACGAGAAAATCTCTCTTCTTTCACTCGGGAGAAACTTTAATTACGGAATACACCTCGGCATTCGGACACCTCCGTGTTTCGAGATGGATTAAGTCTCTGGAAGTGAACGACTGTACGGCTGTTTTTCAAGTATTCTTTCGTTAAACAAATTTGATCAAGGGAAATTAAGTACTTTTCTATTGTGTGTAAACATTTTCAACTTTCACACTGTAAAAACTAGTTTGAAGAGTATTTTTCTCGAAAGTTCTAAGACGAAAAATAGACGCTGAGCGAATTTTCCCAAGACACAAAATTGTTGAATGTCACCAGTTATATTCGCTTTTCCTTAATGCACCGTATCGAGGCGCCAGCTCGTCTCGTTACATCGACGGCGGCGTCTCGGAGCAGGGAAAAGCTCTTGAAATATTTTCGCCATTTTCCAGTAAAGCGGTGCTGGCAGTTTTCGCTAAAGTGCCTGCGAATGGACTCATTTTTAACTCCGCGAGGGAGGCCTCCATTGCGCCCGAAAAAATGACTCGAAACAAAACGATCCGTGGATCGCGGCATCGAGGAATCGCACGCTAAACGCCCTCTTAACGTGAAAAATGCTTTTTCTCAACGCAGTGGGAAAAAGGCCATTTTTCCATGCCTCGATTCTGTAAAACTCGTATTTCCTCCACGTTCCTGAGCTTATAGGAAGAGGTTATTTCAACGAATGATTGCTAAATAAAAAACGCCTTCTCTGCACTCGTTAAGAAATTTTCTTCGGGTTTTGAGTTCATTTGACAGCAAAAATAACTTTTTATAGCGCCAACAACGTGCCAAAAAAATTTTGACGTCGTCTTCGTTTGAATACCATGCTATTAAAAAAATAATAATAATAATTAGTGTAAGATAAGTACGAGTGTAGAATTTTTTTCACTTAAATTTGAGACCTTGTATCTGTATGTTCAATAATTTCATAATTTTATTATATACAAACGAGTAGACAGTTTTTTTGAATTTATAAAAATTTGTCATTTGTAGAAAAGTACTCTATTATGTTTCTATTTGAGTTGAACTAGACAAATTCATTGTTGCGTATTTTCCGTACTTGAGAATGATGACGCGCGACATTTTGCAGCGGGGGATTAATGGTATGCAGCGTTTCGGGACGGAAGAGAAATGACGCGGGGCGTTTTAATAAACAGCGCCGATGATGCACCGAAAATGCCGCGGACCGAGTGAAATATCTCTTTACACAGCAGTCACAAATTATAGAAAGCGCAATTTCCATGTATTTTTTGACTGCTGCACGTTTTTCACTTAACCTGAACAAAGTACGTAACTGCCTGCACGAAAAAAGTGTACTTTAAAATCTACAGTAATGTACAGTTATAGACTGGGCTTTGAAATTTCAAAAATAAAAAAAACCAGTAACAATCGTGCATTTACAGTGTTCCAAGAATGAATCACTATTATGAAATTGCACTTTCTTAGGTTAAATAAGTTGAATTCAGTTGTATAACTTATTTAAAAATATAAATTTTGAAAATTTAATTATAAATTATAAATATGAAAAAAATAAAATAATAAAAAAATATAAATTATGAAATACATAAATTGAATTTAAAAATTTAAAAAAAGTTGAATCCACTAACTCAATGAGTAGTTCAGTGATTCACTATTAATGTAGTGGAATTCCAAACGTCGACTGAACAATAGTAGAATTCCACTATAGAATTTAATGATTCGGTGATCCATCATTTAATTAATGAAATTTCATTCGACGATTGAACAATTGGTAGATATTTCACGATTGCGATTGGTGACATTTTATCTGAGAGCAGTTCAATGATCTACTATTGAATTGGTGGAATTTTTTTGTTAACTGAAGAATTGGTGGAATTCTTATCATTCGGAAAGTGATTTTGTAATCTACTACTGATTATTGGAATTCGATCCAGCGACCGAATAATGAGTGAATATTTAACTGTAAAAATCAGCTTATTTTTGTTTACTATTTCAATTAGTAAAAGTACCAAATTCATTGAAAATCTTATAGAATGAAGAAACCTTTATGAGGTAAATATCAAGAAATTATAAAATTCATCGTTTAAACAATTTTTTCACAATTTTTTCTACATGTTCAGAAAAAAATTATTATTTGTAAAATTTAAGTGATTTCCGAGTGAAAATTTACTAATCTAATAAGTAGAAATATACTAATCTCATCAGTGAACATCTACCAAAATTCGTAAGTAGTAATTAAATAATTGTATTTGTCAATATATACTTATTAAATTAGAAGGTATAAGTCACTATTCCAAATTAGTAGTTTTCCACTAACTTGTAGTGGATCAATTTTCTCTTTTTTACAGTTAATGTAACCTAAGATAGCAAAATTCTTTTTTCATCTGATTTTTGGACGTCACAGAAAATTAAATTCGAGTAGTAACAATCGGGTATAGCCGGTCCTATTTTCGAACTCCAAGTAGTAACGACTAAGTTTAGTCAGACATGAACAAAATAAAAAGTGAAGTATATAAATATTCATAATATCACGAAAAATAGAAACTTTTGAAATAACCGTAGTTTTAAGAAATCATCAATGCTATTTTGCATAAAAAATAAAGAGTCGTACATAAAAAAATTACATGAAATCCAATTCCGACATATTCCAAAATGGAACTGTGGAATCATTTTCTAAATTAAATGTTGAAAACCATCATCACGAATTTTGTAAAATAATCTCCATGAGAAATCCTCAAGCTCCAAGTAGTAGCAACTAGCTATAGTCAGACAAGAAATTAAATCAACGTAAATACTTAAAAAACACAAAACGTCCGCGATTATGAGCTCGAGATTTGGGAATATCTAGGGAAACGATATGCAAAATTTTTTTACAAAGCAGGGAAGCTCCCTTTTCTGTCCAACTTCTCGATAAAATTTGAGCCCGATTTTTTAGCCGTACCAGAACCCCCAACTATTCCCCTTTTCATGAAAAATCTGAGGGTGAATTCGTTTTCCAGCCACGCTTACTTCTGACGTTTTTCTAAAGTCGAGTTTTCTACAAACAGCTTTTCGCTGGACAGTTGCGCTATACCCACACTCATAATGCAGTTTTAATGTAACTTTCACCGAAACCTCGCGCTTTGACGATTCCTTCCCTCAAAGGGTGCCTTGGCTTTTCTTGCCCATTCGTGCGGACTTTTCACTGCTTCAGGAAAAAGCAAGGGAAGAAGAAAAAATCAAGAGCACGCCAAATTTCGGTGATTCAAGCTCACGTTTTTCCATCTTGGAAAATTCTCATTAAAAAAAGCATTACGGGAAATGTGTGTATTTTTCTTTTAGAAATTCAGAACTTTGTAATTCCTCAAAACTCAAAAATTCCATACAATTCTTAAATTTCCAAAGCTTTAAAGGTTCATAAATTTTAAAATTTTGAAATTTTACAACTTCGAGACTTTAAAGTGCTGAAATGTCGAAAATTCCGAAATTGTTGGGCTTGAAAACTTCAGAATACTTAAAAACTTCAAGACTTTCAAAATTCGCAGAATTTTATGGATGTAAAAACTCAATAATTTTCATCTTAAAAATTCTTAACAACTTCAAAATTCCGATATTTTATGAACTTCTAAAATTTCTCAAGCTTGCAAAACTTCTGAAATTCATAATTCTTCAACTTTAAAATTGCGAAAACTTTAAAAGAAACCTCAAAATCCTTGAATTTCGAAAATTTCGAAATTTCTGGGCTTTGAAACTTGCAAATTTCCCAAAACTTTCAAAATGTTAAAACTAAATAATTTTAATTTTTATAATTACTACAAACTTTAGAATTCTCGGGAATTCTCAAAAATTCCAGCATTTTCAAAACTTCTGAAATTTCCGATTCCATAACTTCAGAATTTCGAAATTCCGGGAATTCTACAGTTTCTAAAGCTTCCACAGTTCCAAAACTTTGAACATTTCAAAACTTCACAACTTCGAAACTTCATCATCCTGAAAGTTCAACAATTTCGAAAATTTCAGGCTTTAAAACTTCAAAATATTCGGACAAGTCAAAACTTGAGAAATTTCTAGAACTGTAAAAATGTCGAAATTTGATAATTTTCACTTCTGAAAATTCCAAAATTTTGAAGTTCTTGGATAAACTCAAAAACTTCGAAATTCCAAAATTTCAAGAACTTATAAAATTTCTGAAACCCCCAACACTTCAGAACTTCATAATCCATCGAAACTTCGAAGTTCCTAAATTCAAAAATTTCGAAATTTCTAGATTTCAAAATTTAAAAACACGTAAAAACTTCAAAAACTGCGAAATTTCCAGACCTTTAAAAATGTCAAAACTCAATAACTTTTAATCTCAAAAATTCTCAGACAATTACTATATTCCAATATTTTTAGGACTTTTTACATTTCCGAAATTTCAAAATTCCAATTTTTCATTCATAAAAACATTTTATCGATGGACCCCGCCTAAAATCTTTGCCCCAGGCCCCACAAAACTTACGAACGGCCCTGAAGATGATGGAAATACGTAATTACTCTCACTTTTTTCTAATTAAACCCACTCCAAATCCCAGCGTAATCGTATTTCATCACAAAACAGAACACAACCTCAAACTGAACATGTACTTCGGTCGCAAACGTGACTGGCGTCAAAGTAAGAATTACCCAAGGCACTGAATGGAGGGTTGTTCGAGTACTCCTTCCTGTAACGTATTCTGTTAGCCGCCGTTAAATGCACCACTTAAGCAACTTTGTATGTACAGACGCTCGGTGCACGCAATCACACACGCGTAAAGTACGTAACGCTCATGCTTTTCCCTCAAGTGACGCGTTTCATCTCAAACGCTTTTCTTCAATCTTCTCCTTCCACGAAAAGGAAAAACCTCACAAATAGTGTAATAATGACAATTCAACGTTTTATCCGAGCTCGTTTAAGTAGTGAAAATCCAGTCAAGTACGTAACCAGGGAGTTGGCTGAAGCCCCCCACCCCCCGCCAAAATTCTGGAAAATTTGAAAAATCGAGCACACTGCAATAAAGTATATTTTGAAAAAAAATAGTAAAACAATATTGATTTTCACAAGTGTTAAAGTTTTCCAGAAATTTGATAATTTCGAACGTATTCAACATTTCACGATTTTCAACAATTTTGGGAATTTTTAGAGTTTGGAGGATTTCGATAATTTTATACGTTTTTAGAAGATTGACAATTTTGGAAATTTCAGAAGTTTTGAAAATTTCGAAGTTGTAAAAAGTTGTAAAAATTTTGAAAATTCGCAATATTTTCATATTTCTTGAAATGACGAAAATTTTACGAATTCTTAACATTTCGAGAAACTTGATAATTTGGAATATTTTTAACATTCCAAGATTTTCTACAATATTGAGAGTGGAGTTATTGGAATTTTGGAAATTTCAAGAATTTCAAAATTTTCGTATATTTCACAGGTCTGTAAAAGTTTCAAAATTTCTAAAAATTCACAATATTCGTATTATTTTTGAAATAACGAAAATTTTACGTATTCTTCACATTTCGAAAAACATGATAATTAGGAACATTCCAAGATTTGTACGAATTTAGATAATTTCGAAAGTTTTTAATATTTGGAGAATTTTCAGAATTCTACAAATTTAAGACATTTCAAATACAGCTGGACCTCGATCGAGCGCTCTCTAATTCACCGTGAAGATCTCGGCAGCGATAAGGCTCCGAGTTTCACAGCAGGGAGCAAATTCCAGAAAACTTGAATTCATCAACGCAATACCGTTTTTGGGTTCGGGCCCTTTAGATTGGCCTCTCATGGTTTCTACCTGATAGTATTTCTACCCGTCTTATCGCTGCCTCGATCGAACGTAATGTTGACTCAAGACCCCCGAGCCGAGCGCTCGATCGAGGCCCATCTGTATTTGAAAAAGTTGCGAAAATCTTGAGAATTAAGGCAGTTTTCATAATTCTCGAAATTTAAAAAATTTTAGGAATATCTACAATTTCGAGAAACTTTTGTTTAGTTGGAACATTTCTGATATATTTCAAGATTTTCGACTATTCTGATGAATTTTAAAGTTTAGAGGATTGCGAAAATTTTGTAATTTTTTGGAATTTACAAAATTTCGAAAATTCCAGAAATTTCAGAGATTTGAAAAATTCTGAAAATTCACAATACTTCCATAATTATTTAAATTCCGGAAATTTTACGAACTTCTGAAACTTTGAGAAACTTGATAATTTTGAACATTTTTAACATTTCAAGATTTTCGACATATCCACGAATTTTCAAAGTTTGGAGTATTTCGAGAATTTCAGGAGTCTAGAGAATTTTGACAATTTCAAAATTTTCAAAAGTTCTGGGAATTTCAGAGATTTCAAAAAGTTTCTAAAATTCTGAGAATTCAATAAATCTTCATAATTTTCTAATAAAACTTCACTTTTTTTGAATTCGTTGAATTAATTTCGAGTGAAAATCACCTCAGCCCCCCCCCCCCCCCCCCCCCCCCCCCCCCCCCCCCCCCCCCCCCCCCCAAATATTTCACTCTTTTTTTTTTTTCCTCGCCTCCCATTCATTTCTCGCAATGCACCATTCAATTTGTCCGAATCCAGAGGATTGTTCGTCCTCAGTATTTCACGGTTATCGATAATTTCATCGGGAAATTGTAAAACGTTTGTACCTTGCGGAGCATCTCCTCGAGGGACTCCATGTCCAGGGCGGAGTTGTTGTTTTCCGTCCGCATGGGCTGCACCATTTGTCTCAGCTCGAATTGCCGATTAAAAGGAGCACGTTTGATCTGCCCCGGCACTATGCGGTTCACGTTTCGAGTTCTAACGACAGTTTTCGCGATTGCGACTGCACATTACGTCACACCGCTACTCGGGCTTCGGGGGGAAATAAAAGGGTTGCCGATATTTTTTCGATACCGATGGAAATGATATTTTCTAATATTTGTTCCTTTGATATCACATTGAGAGAAAATTCGAGTACAAACAAGTCATGGAAAACACTAAATGAATTTAGTACAATACGGATCAAGTGAATTTGAAGTCGTTTTTACTGAATCAGTAGTCGAAATTACTGCATAAAATAATTGACATGAAATTTGATATACTGTGTTTTTTACTAAATAAAATTAATTCGAAAAAAATGAATAGTCAACATTTGGTATTTTTCGATTTCCCAGTCAATTATCAATTAACTGGGAAATCGAAAAATACCATATGTTGACTATATATTACCCAGTGACCAACTAACAACCAATTTGACAAAAAATGAATAGTTTAGTCCACTGGACGTAATTTTTCAAGGAATTTGTTAAAAATATAATTCTTTGGAATAATTTGGGTCGTCAATTCTGCCAAAAAATTGAAGTATTTCGAACATGAAAACATTTATTTTTGTTTCGATCGACCACATATCTATGGTAAAACAGTAGAATCGATCTCAATTTATTGGAAACTACGAAAATAATACTTTGGTTGATTGAATTTGTAATATAATTTAATTTATGAAAATGACCACAAATGACCTTTTGGATTGACAGAATAAATTATGTAAAATCGACTTAATCTCGAAGTCCGGTTTAACTACATTAATTAAGTTATTTTCACACTGAAATTACAGTATCTCTTGTTTCAAACAACTCAATATAACTAACGACAAACAACTATAACATTTCACTGATTTCTACTAAACCTTTTCCCTCAGTGTATGAAATCATTGGAACATGGTAATTTCGATCGAAAAAATTCAAATTTTGAGAAATAAAAAATCAAAAATTCAAATTAAGAATTTGAAGTCTCACTTTCAAAAGTTTCGAAATTCAGAGAATTCTTCTCTCATTTAAATTTTGCAACACTTTTTTCGAACTTTGGAAAAACTGCCTCCACTATGATTTATTTTTTCAATGTTTCATATCATTTTGTTTCCAGATTGTAAAGAAAAACGGGGAATCCGAATATTTTCATCACAAAACAAACGATTTGTAAACATAATTCGATAATTTACAGTATCGAGAATTCGGGTGTAAAGTAAATCATGAATAATGCAAAAGTTCATAACAACCAAACACCCCAGGGAACAGCCGTGCTTTGGAAATTGCGCGATCGAATGTAAATCTGGATTTATGCGTCAATAACGCGCTTTGAAATTTTCTCGACCCTTCTGTAATCCGTTATTCCAAGCTTTTTGTTCTCGAATAATCTCCCTTCAACCGTGAATGTTGAATTAAATCGAAAATCGCGAATGTTATACCTATATAACGTTACATAAGTGCGCGAGCCTTGATATGTAAATTTCCGTTTGAACTTTCATTGATTGTGAAATCGAAAATGCCACTACCATGACTTTTGGCCTTTGCTCTCTTTACTAGTTACAAAATAGGAATTCTACATGATCGAAAATTCTAATAAAATCAATAAAAGGGTTGAAAGGTTCTCAAAAATCGAAATATATCATTTTTGGGGAGTTCTAGAGAATTTTCAGAAACTTCAAAAATCCATTAAAATTTACGAAATTTATTCTTTTGAATTGAAAAACATTATTTACTTTCCGTTCTGAAAAACGTTGACTCTTGCAACCCGACAAAAAAAAACGTGTCAAGTTTTTGCCTCGTTTCCATAATTTTTGTGCCATTCTTCGCGTCGTCAACATTTTTATTTCGCACTTGAGCACGCACACGTCCCGAAAAGCCGGTAAGACATGCAAAATATATAACCCACGGAAAGCTCAAATGACTACAACGAAGGCAGAAAGAAACTTCACAGCGACGTTTTTACAATCTAGAGAAGAGGAAACTGCTCAAAAGACTTTAATGCCACCGTTTTAATTATGATAATCAACGTCGCGTGAGAAAAAAAACGTCACTGCTTGAAAAGCAAATAATTACAAACACAGTTATGAAAAATGGACTTCGTATTTTTAAAGAAATGACTGTTAATTCAGGGAAAAATTTTCTTTTCTTCTACTTAGAATTTTGAATTTCATTTTTTACGTTTGCATAGTATGTGATTATAATTAGAGAAAGTATTAAGAATAACAAAACTTTAAATTCCGAGTGCCCCACGTTCTTTTCATTGCTTCCCCCCGGGTGTCTATTTTTAAGTCACGTTTACCGTCTTCATTTCCGCGAAAATAATAATTGCCTCTCACCGCGACGAGATTGGCTGAACTGCACTTGAAAAACTGTCACCTTCGATCGTAATCACTGATTTATAAATAAACCACGACACTCCAGATGCAAGCTCTCGACAAACAAGTCACGCGCAAGCACGAAACGTTCGCAGTCGAATTGTTGGTCATTTTCGAAATTTGTCTTATACTGATGACTGAAAGCCAAAAAAAACTTTTTGAAATCATTTCAATTTTGAAATAATCCAAAAAAGTTTTTTTTTCAGCTTCAAGTCTTCAATTCAAAAAACGTTTTATCTTTTTTCGATCGCGAAGTGATAATGGTTTTATTAATATTGCTATCAAATTTCGGAATTGAATTTTCAAAACTTTCGAAAACGAAATAAACCGTGCTTGACGACGATAATCAGTAGTATACCTAGGAGAGTTCTAACACACTACGAAAACTTCAGAAAATTTCGGGAATTTCCATGACTGTAAAAATTTGAGGGACTGTCAAAGTTTCGAAAACTTTGAATCTTGAAAATTCACATAAGTTATGAATTTTTAATGAAAATTTTACGAATTACGAAATTTTCGAGGATTCAACAAAAATTATAAAATTCTCCATAACTCTGAATTTTTTTTAAATTCCACAATTTAAACCTTAAAAAAATTCTCGTATAGTTCAACATTTTCAGGATTGTTGAAAATTAATTACTTATGTAAATTTTCAAAATTCAAACTTCTCAAAAATTTAAAAGGCCCTCCAAATTTTTACAATCACCAGAATTCCCGAAATTTTTCGAAATTTGCAAAGTGTGTTACTCTCCTAGGTATACTACTATTCTCATTTATTTCATCGCGCTTAAATGATGATTATCGGCAAAACGGGGAGAAATATCGAGGCTGAACTCAATTATGATTACCTGTACGTTCGGTTTAATGGCATTGAAACTTTCTGAGCGAGACGGGTTTCATATCGGACCAAAACGCGCATTAATTTCCTTATGGAATTTAATTAAAATCCCGAAACTTTCGCGAACTACGGGGGTTGAAAAGATGCGGCGAAAAAATGCACGTTCGCCAGAGGCGTTACTCACTTTTTTCGTGCATGCAAAAAGTCCCTTCATTTTAACGTAGCAGAAAGTTTGGAGAGAGAAAATGGAAATCGCAGTAAAAAGGGATTATTTCGGAAGTTGAGGTAGCTGGGGATTTTGCGGACTGGTCATAAATTTGTTTAAATTTCATTTTTGAAAAAAATTCATTCGAAATTCATGTATGAATCTTCAGTGAATTTTCCATTATTACGATAAAAATAATTGATGAACATTATAAGTAAGTTCACTGATAAATTTTCAGTCCTCAAATTTCACGATATTTAAAATTCCTCGAAACGTTACGTATTTTTCGTAATTCCCACATTCCTCAAATTCCAGAAACTTCTTCAAATTCACGTAAAATTCTTGAGACCCCTATTTTTCAAATAATTCTGGTTTATCGAATTCCGTGGAAATATGAAAGCGAAAAAATGTATAAAAAAAACCCCGAGCGATGTTAAAATGATACGAAATAAACGAAGTCCATTCAGTTCCGTGAATGACGTAATGTCGAGTGTTTTAATCAAGAAATGAAAGATTGAAATATTTCTGTCTATTGTGAGGGTGCTTTTCACGCGACGATGGTTATCGGAATGAAAAACGTCCCGAGTTAGAAGGCACATCTTCTTGTTCGTTTTCCATCAGCGATAAAGCTTTAAAATATTTGTCGGGCGAATAGACAACTCCGCGATGTGATCAAAGCTTAATTGGAAAAAAACGAATCCAATGAACATTTTGATAACCTATGATTGAAGGATCAACGTAATCTCTTTATCTCGATTCTATGAAACATTACCAATTTTCAATGCGGATTGGACTTCATCTGTTTATAAACAAATTCGATCTTAATGGATCGAAAGATCGAAGGGTGGAAATTCTAAAGTGTAAAGAGCCATTTCAATAAGGGTCATTTTCGTATTTGAATAAGTGAAAAATGGACCCTCATTAAAAAGTCTCTTATACTTTTTATAATTTCCACATTCTATTTATGTCAATAATAATTAATTTAATAGAAAAAAAAGTAAAATTAATCCCAAGAAAAACACCCAAAATTTTTCCGATCGATAGATGTACAAAATTTTCATAAAAATCGTTTAATTACGAAATTATTTTATGTTCAACCTGTTATAAAATTCAAAAACGACGCAAAATTAATTGAAGCATGCAAAATTTACGTATCCCTGACAAAGCTTTCAAAAAAAAAATCCCTTTATTTCAAGAAACGATCAAACATTTCCTGCAAATCTAATAATTTCCCTAGACGCCACCACACCACCCCCCCCCCCCCCACACCCACCACACAAACCCCCACGCACAAAACTCACCTATAACTTCGAATTCTAATCAAGACAGCAAATTCCTCCAGTTCTGAAAAGTATATAATTTTATAAAAATTATTCCCAGTCAGCCTTATTTGATAAAATTTTTCTCATTGTACCATTAGTCAAACAAAAACAGCACTAGACCCGGGACGCGTAAAAAACCGGCCGGAAATCCGGCGAACAGTCGCGCCCGCCTGAATCACATGTTCTCGCACCCGGCACGCGAAAAAGCTCAAGCTCGGAATAAACAGCGTAAGCTCATCGAGGGTTGCGGTCGAAAGCGTGCGGCTCTTCTCGCGGCGTGCGAAACACTGGCCTGTTGTGTGGTTGTACGTCACGGAGGAGTACGTCGCGCGCAAGTCCCAAACAAAAATATATGCGCCACCTTCCGCAGGAACGGGCGCGACGAAGAAAGGACGTCGAGGGAACAATGAGCTTTCGATCTGTACGCGTAATATCCGGCAAGAAAAAAAAAAGGATTACGAGTAGTAATTATATACTTGGGTGTATTTGAAAAATAAAAGATTATTTACTTTCGAAGAATGCCAAATACAAAATATTATATTTCCGAATAGATTTTGAATCTGAAAACTAAAAAAATCATGAAAATTGCGAACATCAGAATTCGGATCAGAAAATGAAGTATTTTTAACAATAATGACACTTTTGAACCAAATTCGAAGGCCAAGAGTAGGGAAATTTTGAAATTTAAATATCGTTTGATATTCATCCCCCACCCCCCCCCCCCTCCTTAACCGAAAAAGCCTGATAAAGTGATTTAAATAATCTCATTATTTTTCCTTGGCCCTGAAATAACTGGCCCAGGCTCAATAACAGTTGATAAATTAAAATTAAATTAAATCGTTCCATGTATGGACTGTTGTCTGGCTAAACGTAGACCTTACTACTTGCAAAAACAATACTCGAGTCTCGACTCTAAAAAATATCCCAAAATTCTATTAGTATGAACGATTTAACATTTTTTCAAAACTCTGCGGGAACTCAATTTTCTAAAATTTTCAAGTTACCCATTTTATGGAATTGTGACAAATTTTATGAAAATTGTCCGAAAACTTGAAACTGAAATCTTTCTCTCGAAAAATTACCTTTGAAGCTCCAGAGAATTTCCCAAAATTTCTATTAAATCCAACAATTGGAAATCAGAATCGAAAAATTTTTTAAAATCCTGAAGGAATTTTCTTGCGTTCTCGAAAACGTTTCAGAAATTTACAAAAATTTATATATTTTGTAAAAGCTTCAATTAATTCATAATTTGAAGATAATTTTTCCTCAAGGAATTTTCTTGCGTTTTCGCAAACGTTTCCGAAATTTACAAAAATTTCTATATTTTCTGAAAGTTTTAATTAATTCATAATTTGAAGATAATTTTTCCTTAAGAAATTTTCTTGCATTTTCGAAAACGTTCCCGAAATTCACGAAAATGTATATACAGGGTGTAATCCTTGAAATTTCGGTCTGGGAAATGACCGCTAGGGAGTTGACTGAAATTTCAAGGATTACACCCTGTATTTTCTAAAAGTTTTAATTAATTCACAATTTAAAAATAATTTTTCGAATTATTGAAAAATATCCTGTCAAATTTTCAAAAAACCATACAAAACCTTCTCAGTTGTCAAAATAATCTGAGAAACCGTTTAAAACTATTCAATCTTCATGAATTTTCCCAAGCTTTGATATTCATATTCATAAACCTGGAAAATCCTGAATTTGACAGGTTTCCGTTACGTAATTTCAATAACGGCTACATTCTTCATTCGTGTTTTGTCCCTGAAATACCGGTTCAATAACAGTTGGCGAATACCCCGAGTTGTTGCATAGAGACATTCTCCCTGACTACTGGCTGACTAAACTTGGAGCGTTACTACTTGCCCGAGGAACATTCTTCAACTACTTGGCTCCAATGGAATGTCACTTCAAATGCGTTTCGCTGCCGTAATTTTCGCAACTGTGGGCTATTCGAGGAAAGCTAGACATCGTCTGCCTCACTGATAACAATTCTTACAATTGGAATGTTCACTTTCGTAACGTTTACCTGACTTTAAATGAAAACATTGGATCCTAAGCGATGGGAGAATTTTATATAGACACTTGGGGAATTTTAGACTGCGATGACATAAAATATTAAAAAAAAAAAACCTTGTTATACACACAGTTTACACGTGAATCGAAGGAATTTTCGGAGTGCGTTTACTTGGAAATATATTTAAATTTTTGAATCGAAAAGTTGTCCATGCGAAAAAAATTTAAAAACACGATTTTTGGCTTTTTAATCATATTCTGATAGTGAATCGGGAATTTTTTATGGATTTTTTTACTTCGTTCAAAGTTTTTGAAATTGTAGTGAATTTTCATAGGCTCCGCTAATTTAGGAAGGATTTTCATGGACTTTTGAAATTCATAAAGTTACTGCAAATTGTTCGAACTTAATAAGATTTTGAGACTACATATTCAAGTTTAGATATTATTCGAAATTTTGTACACTATCGGAAATTTTTCGAAATATTTATAACTACAGAAATTATTGCAATCAAATAAAATTCCGAGCACTTACTGTAATTTGAAGACATTTTTATAGGATTACGGAAAATTTCGATCATTCTTTATTTGAACAACTCAAATTATAGAAATCGGAACTTCCAGAAATTTTGAACAATTTTCTTTCAATCATTCAAAGCTCAAATTCTTAAAACTACCGAACTTCACCATTTTCGAAAAAGTATGATTGAATTCTTCAGATAAAACGCAGAGTTCTGATAAGTTCTCAGAAAGTACTAAAAATATACAGAACTCTGTATCATTCAAATAAGCTAAAATATTCTGAAAATTCGACCTATCGTAAAAATCAGGGAATTTTCTAACATTTTTAGAAACCCTACTGCAATCCTGAAATTTCCCAAATTTCTCCAAAATAAATTCTCTGCAATAAAAAAAAATTCTCCAAGGTACACAATCACTAATGAAACTTATCAGTGATTGCGTAAAATCCCCCAAAACTGGTTAAATACTCAGTGGAGGATTCTGAACGTTCGAAAGTTTTATACAACTGAAAATACCGTATTTACTCGAAGATAAGCCGCACCTCGATTTTGGATGCCCAAATCAGTGAAAAATCGTTTGTGCTCGAATATAAGCCGCATTTGAAAGATTCGTAATTCACGGTGATCGCCACCTTAATTCACATGGCTTCAACAAGCAAATCCACTAAAAAAAATCTAGGAATGCGTAGAACATTCAAGAAATTCAACTGAGGGTAAAACCACAGACAATATAGGCGTATTTTCCAGCACACAACAGCATTTTTCACTATATTTTGGCGTTTTTATCCGAGTATAAGGCGCACACGATTATAAGCCGCGCCGTGTCCATAAACTTAGCGAAGCAAATTTAGAAAATTATGTACCCAGTAAACTGTGAATTTGCCGCTAATTAGTCGCTAATTAGCCGTGAAAAAACTAACTTTGTCGCTCTTATTTTTCAAAAACTATAGCGATTTCTTCTAACTTCACATGAACTTAGCAGAGCAAAAGTTCGAAAAACGACAAAAATGCTAAGTGATCTAGTGCTGAATTTGCCGCTAATTAGTCGCTAATTAGTTGTGGAAAAATTTATTTAGTCGATTTTATTGGACATAGCCGCACCACATTTTTCAAGCTCTAAAAAACCGAAAAAAGGTGCGGCTTTTCTTCGAGTAAATACGGTAAGTTAATTAATTCTTTCCATTTGGTACTTGATAAAAGAATGAGTCACGCTTCGTTGCACGCGTCGCATAACTGAGGCGTCGACGGTAAGAACAAACTAACTGAAATCCAAACTTGGAAATGACGGGCAGGTAACTCGGTAGTAATGACGTGCGCTGCAAAGTTTCAGCCTACGCAACTTCGCGACTACATTACACCGGCGCAAAATGCACATCATATAATATTTAGTCCGCCCGGAATGGAATTTATTAGTTCTGAACCCTCGAGGTTGAACTAGAAAAGCGATTTCGAACTGAGATAGCTCAATTCATCGCGTCTTATTAAATTACAGAATTTCCTGCAATTCTGGGAACTTAAAAATGTTAACAAATTTTTTTGCGATCTTTATGAAAAAACAAGTTTTTTCGCAAACTCGTAAACTCACATTCGATGAAATAATTCACACTAGCTCAAGATAATTGACCTAATTCGTAGTCAAATATAAAAATCATCATTTTTCATGACTTTTCCCAAACGGCAAAATAATCGACTTCGAAAACTTCGAAAAGTTCAAAAACATGGGAACTTCAACTTAATCACACGAAAAAACTTCTCCGCCTATAAAAATGTACTAACAGTTTTCCACTTTTCCCCAAAATAAGTTCTTTTAAGGTGCTTTTTACGTACCCATTACTCGAAGAATCGACAAGAAACTTCTCAAATAGGTACTCGGGCTCGTTTCATATTTCACGGCGCAACTAACCTGGAACAGAAACGTTGAGATCCGATTAAGTTTACGATTTTCGGATAAAAATGCCGTAATTTTGAGTATAAAGTTTTAGGGAAATGAATAAAAGAGGGAAAACGGCGGCGCGATAAAAGTTGCGAGGGCGAAATCGGGAAAGGTAACGCGAGTAATTGGTACTAAAAGCGGGCTCGCATTCGAAGTGCAGCTTCATTGAAGCTGAAAATATGCCGGCACTTGCGTGCTAGGCGTCGGGCTGAAATTTCCAATTCGCGCCCCGACGTGCGTGCCGTAAGTGATTAATTTGTTCCATAGGGTAATTACCCGGACCCTCTGCACTCCCGTCGCAATGACCCCGACTTTTATTGCCAGAAATGTCTCTGCGGAAATTCCTCGGAATATTATGTGTAAAAAAAGTATTGAATGGTAAGAGGCGATATTTTAATGTACGAACATTTCGAAATAATGTGCTGAAACAATGTTGATTCCAAAAATCCAGAACTTCCAAAATTTCCGAAACTTCGAAATACGAAATTTTTATACTTAAAAGCTTTGGAGCTTCACAATTCTTCAAAACTTCAGAACTTTAGAAATTTCCGCAATTTTAAACATCACATAACTTTACAACTTTGAAATTTCGAAATTGTTAACATCTTCGAAAGTCTTTTAAACTTTCAAATTTGCAGAGCTTACAAAGTTATAAAACTTTAGGAATTGTAAACATCAAAATGTTGAAAAATTTTGAAATTTATCTAAATTTGTCAACATCTCTAAATGCCGAAATTTCAAAAAATTAATATTTTGAGACTTGAAGTCTAAAATTCTTTCAAAAACTTGAGAAATTACAAAATCTAAGAAACACAAATTTTCGACATTTTCGAGACTTCGAAGTTTTAGAGGTTCATAATTATAATAATTTTGAGAATTTTTGAAATTTTTGCAGTTTTGAAAATCCCATAGCTTTACAACTTTGAAATGTTGAAATTGTTAAAAACTTCGAAATTCTTTGAAACCCTTCAGAACTTCAAAAATTTCTGGAGCCTACAAAGTTCCAAAACTTCACGAATTTTAAACATTAAAATGTTTAAGAATTTCAAAATTCGTTTAACTTCGTTAACATTTCTAGATCCCGAAATTTGAGAAATTTAATAACTTCCAGACTTAAAACCTTCAAATTTAATTTCAAAACTTGGGAAATTCTAAAATCTCCGAAACTTTATCACACCAAATTTCCGAAA
>JAPYZK010000738.1:0-23037 GCA_030522785.1 Platygaster equestris
GGAAGCCGTCCGTTTTATTTCTTTCTCGCTCATCCCTGAACGTGTCTTTTTCTATTCACACGTATACTCCCCCTCGCTCTTCACTCCCTCCTGAGACCGCTCGTTCCCGTTTTAGTTCCTGCGTGTGCATGCACACAGTGCGAGGGCGCGTCGATCGTTTCGGTCTACATTAGGAGCATAGGAACACTAAACACACCTGTCACACACACTAAACACCCCTGATTTTAGTGTTTGTGACTCGTGACCTCGTGAGTAGTGATTATTTGCTTTAAAGCAAATAAATTTATTTGTTGCAATCAGTTGCAATTTATTGTCTGTCGTTGTCATAACAGCAATCGGCAGCAATTATCCTGCAATACAATCAACAATTAACAAGTGAGCGTTATTTTTTATTAATAAAAACTGTACATTCCATAAAAACGAATCAATATTTTTTAGATATTTACAAAAACTGATGTAATCTCGAGTTTCTTGCACACTTTTATTAAGTTCGTTGATTTCGAATACGTTGAAACATTTTTTCACACTTGAATTGTACGCCCACGTTTTTTTCGTGTGATGAATTTTTTCTTAAATTATCTATCGCTAACTGCGCATTTTTTGCATTTCATAATTCATTATTTAAATGTTCTTAATCCTACTGTTGTAATGAATGCTCTATGTTTTCATATATTTGATTCTTTTTTTGTTACGTACTTACAGTATACACAATGGCTTCAGCAATCATAAAAAATTTCATCAGTGCAGATAAAGTCGTCATCTTCTCCAGGAAAGAATGTCGATTCTGTCATAGAGCGAAAGAGGTATATAATGTTCGAATATCATTTGCTGTTATTTCATGATTATATTATGTTCATTTTTCATAATTAATTGTGAAATTTATCATTTCAAAATGATAATTTTCCCAACATTATGATTAACAAAACTGTGTTGATGTTCAAAATTCTGCAATTTTCCATTTCCCTTTTTATTACATTCGTAATATTTTCACGTTTTCAGCATATTGAAAGTAATGGAAAATTTGGAGTCTTCAAATTTTATTTGGAAAAAAATAATGAAAAACAACTTACCACAGTGCTTGAGTTCGAAAATTTTCATGAACATTCCAAGATTTACAAGAACTCTAAAATGTGTTTGTACTAATTTCATGTAACATTTTAATCCAAATATTCCGAATCGTCTAATCCTTGCACATTTGTTAATTTCCAAATATTATTCCAGTGCTTTGACAAACTTGGGCAGAAATACAACGAAGTCGATATGGACGAGAGAGAAGACGCAGAAGAATTGCTGGACGTTCTTAATGAGATGACCGGAGCTCGTTCTGTCCCTCGAGTTTTTGTAAATGGCGTTTTTATTGGAGGTGGCATGGATGTACAAAAGCTCTTCAAACAGGGCGAGTTAGAAAAGAAATGCAAGTCCGACGAATAATGTCTAGGCACCATTCTTTTTATTATGCGATTTGTTGTAAGTATTGAATAAAATTATGATATGAAATTCATCAACTTTCCAGTTACTGAGGAAATTTTTTTTTGGAAAGCAAATCAACAAAAATAATGCAAAAATATCAAAAATTGCACTTTATAACATGCAAATTTCCAAGTATAGCAAATGCCTTGCTTGATGCTGTTTTTATAAAACATATATGTAAACTATTTGACAAAACAATGTCATGAAAAAACGAGTCCAAACCAATCTATTTTGTTCCATAAAAATATGTAAGTTCATGAAATTTGTCAGCAACATTACATAAAATTGTGCCTGAATGCACGTGGTGAAAAAACATTTACCAGGAATCTTCATATTGTACCCTATGAAATTTAATTTCCTAATTCAATAACCAACTCGAATTCAATTGAAGTACATACAAACCAAAAATAACTTGTATGCAAGTTTAATAACATTTTTTGGTACATAGAAGTGCAGAAAATGATGAGCCAACGTAATCAGCGATAAACTCTGTACATAGAAAGTGATTGACAAAAAGAACATGGGTACGAAAATGGGTCACATTTGCCAACAGCAACGGTACTAAAATGCTCGCAATTTTAAATCCAAGGCCACATTTGCACTATTACATACATAAAAAATTGTATACACCTCAGGACAATATTCCGCTGTTCATCATCCTAGGACTAACGAAAAACCGCGTTTATTTCCCTTTGGCGTATGTTACATAATTAGTACGAAAAAATTTCTTCACAAGTACCACAATCGCACGAGTTGAAAAATTTTTCCATACTTAAGAACATACTGTTTTATACACTGAAAGAAAATAAATGCTTTTTTTCAAAAGTCCTAGGACAATTAGCAGCTGTCCATTGCCCCGAGGTATACGAAATAGTACATGGAACTCGTACGAAAGTTTTGTCGACTCGCGCGATTATCGGTCTACAAACTCGCGCTCGCAACATAAAAAATTTTCGCACCAATCACATAATATACTATCCTTATACCAGTGTCACCAACACCCTAACGCTGTTAAATTTCACGTTGTACCAAGTATCTTTTCCTATAAAAATTCAGTCTCGCTCATTTTACACGTAACAATTATTACCTGCATTCGAAACGACAAATACGCACCGGGTAGCGAAGAAAAACCAGGACAATTTCACTTTCCCTCTCTGGTCCCTATTTAAAATCCAGCGATTCTCCATATTGTGTAACGCGCCCCAAAAAACGGGACCTTGGGTCCAAAATATGGTTTTCGAGATTAGTATTATTCCTAATAGTGTTGGACAAAACAATTAGGAAACAATTGGTTCATTTTCAAAATTGACATTATTTTACATTTTTTCCACCGAACGAGTCGTTTAAAACTTTTTCCTGCAAAGCTCTTCTCGAAGCGCGTTGCATATTATGAAATAAAACGGGAAAAAAATTTTAATAAAAAAAATTTAATGAAAACAAATTTAAACATCATGAAACGCATTGAGATTTCCCAGACAAGACACAATGACATCGAAATTTCAAAGGGGATTGCAAATTTTAGCTGTGAGCATGAAACAATGCCATCAATGTAAAAAATTACCGCACACAAAAATCTTCCAAGGACGGAATCGCATTTCCGCGCGTTAGTCCTCAATTGCACTCGTATGCAATGGAACAAATCAATTAATCAGAAAACCCGTGGAAAAGCATTTTTAATGCCCAGGAAAATTTACCATCATCTTGGTTGGTTAAAACCTGTTAAAAATGATTGGTCGGTTTTGTGCGAAATTTGAATAGTAGATGAAACTAACAGAAAAAATGTAAATGAAAATTAGTCAAAATCGAAATCAGCGGATGTTTCCGGGGTAGATCACCAGAAGTGGGGCTGGGCGTAACCGGCGCCGTTGTTGCTGGTGGCCCCGCTTATGCTGCTGCCCATCGCGAGGGGGTTGAACCGGTGGGGGTGGATTTTTTCCAGCCGCATGGCACCAGGCCCCGTGCCGCCACTGACGAAGCTCGCGTGGTGCCCGCCCCGGGCGCCGAAGTTTCCTGGACGGCCCAGCATGCTCTGCGGTGCCCCAATGGCAGCACCGCCGCTTAAACTGGTGCTGACGCTAGTTCCCAGGGGCACCCCGCGACCGCGGGTCACTCCGCCACCTGGAACGTCAAGGGGGGGGGGGGGGGCAATGAAAGGCACAATTCGGCAAATTAAAAGCTACGAAAATAAGTTAAATTGAAAATGGAAATCAAAAAATTTTTTTAAAAATGAAAATTTTTAAATCTTTAAATGTGAACGATTGATTCACAAGATTAACAATGTTGAATTCTAATCTAGTTTTTTAAAATTACATTTCCAAACAAAGTTGGAAAAAAAATTGCATGATAGTAATTTGAAAAGAACACAAATGTTTGATTTTGAGATTTTCAACTTTCAAGGATTTGTCGACAATTTTATGAGAAAAATATATATTTCATCATACCAAATTGTTATTATTCCAAAAATAAATACTGTCTCAATGTAGAAATCAGTATAAAAAAATTAAAAAAAAACTGCCCATTTTCTCGCAATTTTTCAACTACAAAAATTGAAGTCATATAATCGTCAAAAGAACTTTCGGATGCAATGTAGCAAGAGCAGTTGATTCTGATGAATAAAAAAATTGATCATATGGTGAAGAATATGCAACAAATTTCATAGTCTGAATTAATACTTATTTATTTTCCCAAAAACAGAAAATCTTTTACAATTTTATGGCCATATGATAAGT
Source organism: Platygaster equestris (assembly GCA_030522785.1). Taxonomy (NCBI): domain Eukaryota; kingdom Metazoa; phylum Arthropoda; class Insecta; order Hymenoptera; family Platygastridae; genus Platygaster; species Platygaster equestris. Next base: position 4,200 of record JAPYZK010000738.1, read on the forward strand.
AATTGATAAAACATCAGACTTTTAAATGTTGAACTATTTATTTAGAATAATGTTGGAACGGTTTTCTGGTCGCATACAGATATTCTCCTTTGTCGAGGTAAGCATTGAAAACAAAAACAGAAATTTATGTGAACATAGTCATTAAAATTGTTCAAAAAACAGTGTCCAGTGATTTTAGCAAAATTTAATAATATGCCAACTTTTTTTTGACCTTCAGTTCCATTTGTTAAAAACACTGACAATCGAAAAAAGTATCATGACACACAATTTTTTCAAAATTTATCATATTTACAAAACTTTACTTATTTCAAAAGTTGCTGAGAACGAGGCGAGAAACGCAAAAACTTTTTGTGTCGTTTTATCACAGGTGAAATAGAATAATGGCGCGCTCTGATGCATTATCGGCGAGTGATCTGGTTTACATGGTTCGTTGCTCATCTCACTCCGGGAAGGAGAAAAGGACGGTTATTAATCGATTAAAAAAACTCACCACGGCTCTGATTGAAGCCGGCTTGCCAACCGGCGTAATACGCGGCTTTTTGCTTGCCGTGCTCTTCTGCGATCTTCACGCTAAGCGGTTCCGAGCCACCTTCGGGTATCGTTCCGTGAAGATGATTTATCGCCTCCATCGCTTCCTCCTTCTTATCATATCTTGGGAAAAGTAATTCAACAATTTATAATTAGCTGGTTGGTACTAATCTTGGGAAATCAATGAACGCCCTAGTAAGTTGTGATTTTTATAATAACGTATTAAAGATTTGGAAGTTGTCACTCCCATTGGTCACTTCATGAAGGATATAAATTTTATATGAGAAATTCCATGATGGTGTATATGAAAATTTCTGACTATTTTACAAAAATCAGAACTACTAGGGCACTCAACTGAGTTCGCTTTGAGTTAAACAATCGTGTTTGATAATGAACATTCAATGATTCCGTAGTTTTTAGAGACATTAATAGTATATTATGTTCCAAAGGGCAACAAGTTTTTTTGGACGGATGCGAGTTTATATTCCTCGGCTCTGCCTCGGAATATAATCGTATGAGTCCAAAACAACTTTTTGCCCTTTGGCACATACGATACTTTATACACTGAAGGCAATAAAAAGGTTTTTCAGGCCCGAGCAGGCCAATAAAGGACCGTTTATTGCAACGAGGTGTATAAAAAATAAAATACTTGACTTTACCTGACAAAAGCTACACCTCGAGGAAGACCAGTCAGTTTATCTTTCAGTATGTTTTTCTGTACTATAATTCCAAATTTGCCAAAAATGTCATCAACCTGCTTCTCCGTAATATTCCTGAAAAAACATGTTAAATTTAATCGTTTTATCAATCTCACCAGTAATTATTAACTTTTGAAAACAACTTAAATAACTATAACTGAATAGATACATTTATTTTTGATTCATGTTAATGATAGTTTGATTTCATCTTTTCTGACCTAAGTTATATTTTTTATGACGATATCATCTTACAGACATATACTTATTTGAACTTCTTTATCAATTTTATAATCAACTTAATGTACAAAAACGAGTCCAAAATAGAAAACTACCTCGGAAGATTCGTAACGTAAAGATTGGTTTCCTTGATCTCTTCTCCGGAAGGCCTGGCATAAGAAACTTTAAGCCTCTTGTTTTGAACCTGGAGTCCATTAAGCGTGTGAATTGCAGTTGCTGCATCATCTGTTTTTGCATAATTCACAAAGCCAAATCCATAACTGTAACCAGTCTACAAAAAAAGCAACAAACACAAAAATTACACCCAAAGAACTTTCCCAATATTGTAGAAGGTTGTTGCCCATTGTCGATTTATGCATTCCATAATTTTTATAGGTTTTCCAATTTGTTTAGGTTTATTAATTCAGATAACATTTTTTCATAAGTAAATGTCTCATTCAAATTGAACCCAAATTTGAATGATTTCAAACTACATACATGACGTGCCACGAGAAAAGGGGACTAGCGAGAATTAGTTTTTGGTCTCAGTTAATCGTTTTTGAGTTGCTCTATCCAGCAGAAATCGCGAAAAAATGTATCGATCATTATCACTTATTGAAAAACAGCTGCAAAAATGCAGAGTCGCCTTTAGTTACTACAGGCGGCTCTTTTTTGATCACTCGCCCTGTAAAATTTCAGTTTGCAGCGTTAGTCCCCTTTTCTCGTGGTACGTCACATATTTGTTCATTCCGGCTCATTTTTACACTGATGTACAAATTACAAATTTTAATATTAATCAACTCGCAAGATTTCAACTTTTCACAATTTACTAGTGATTCCCTTAACAGCCTCTTTTTCAGGTAGTCCAATTTTCAATGTTTTCCATGAGCGCAACAACCCTGATGGGATGAAAAGAAATTTATGCTACTTTGTAATCTTTCATGACCCGACATGATTCAACAGGGCCGATAGTGACGAACATGCTGAAAAGCTCTTTTTCGGTCATGCTCTGGGGCAAGTAATTGATGATCAAATTGGTCTTTGAATCGTCCCTCATGTGGTTCTGGTGGGACTGTTGTCCCGGTTGCATTTGTGGGATGTCCGTCATTTCGCTTCTTTGTATTGTTATCTTTGCTGGACTCGAACGAATCAAAAATCTCCCACTGCTTCCGAGTTAAGTGGTCAGCAAATAAAAAAAATATGAACAAAGTAATTACTATATCTCCCAGAAACGATGCCATTCTAGAAGTGTTTTTCGTAGAAAGAAAAAACACTTCTTAAAGATTTAAAAATTAATAAAAAAATAAATGTATTAAAGCACAGCACCAGACCTGTGTACGAGAAAGAAACAATGACTCATGAAAACGACAGAAAATGATTATCAAGCATCATTTTTCATTTGTTCCAATAATCTCGATTTTTGGGTTTTTTAGCGTTTCCAGTCAAAGCATAGATATTTGTTGTGTATTGCAAGATATCGACAGTGAAAATATTTCTGATATTCATGTAACTCAATAAATAAAAAAATATTTCAATAAACAGCATATTTTTGAAAGCTTACTCCAAAAACAGTCGAACATCGAAATTGTCAAATTTGACAGTTAAAAAAAACAATAGAAAAACAGGAAAAATGAGTAAAAAAGCTTGAATAGGTATTTGCAGATGATACACAATTGCATTTTATACTAAAAAAACACCCAACAGTGTACTTAATCGGAGAAAACAACCAAAATTATGCTTTTTTTCAACTTACCGAATGAAATGCAATCAAATGTCAGGAACGGAATTGTCAGAAATTGTCAACTGTAGGACGCTCGTATCTCGTGTCATCCAAACTCATTTCCTATTTCCTCGTAACATTAACACCACGAATGATTCTACCTGCAAAATATCGATCGTACGCATACTTGCGAATTGGATAATTACATTTTACCTATATTTTATTCACCGCTAGATAAAAAAAAGTGGCTTCAGACAAAGATGGGTAACGCAAGGGAGAGCAAGATCAAGCAAGACAGAAAAAGCGCATAGGATTTTACTGTTGAGGAATGGCGCGTTGATGAGGTAAAATGTTATCAGGAGAAAAAGAGATTAAGAGCGCGGCGAAAATTATAAGGGGATAATTATTCACATTCGCTTGCACTCACAATCATCGAAAAACACGCGAGGAGTTTTATGTAACTTGAATTATCCAAATACACTTGAATCTTAAATGCGCTTTTTTTTTGTTTTCGATGAAAAAAATTGACTATCGCAATTCCAGTTAAGGTGCAATTTGGCAAACTGCAAAACTGCAAATTTGCCGCCGTCGGTTGCGGACTAAGTTATGCAAATTTACGTAAGAGAGAGAGAGAAGTGAAAGTAATCGAAAGAATGGGAAAAATTATATCATTATGAAGTCGAATTTTATTCATTATGGTATTAACACAATAACGAATTCAAATATTCAAAAAATTGAAAAAATAAATTTGATTGGCAGATTGAAGAAATGATGCCAAAAATTTTTTTTCTTGTATAGGGGCCCTAGACTCAGGTATTTTTTAAACGTCGTCTAGGGTTTTACAAACGCCGACTTATAGAGGGCGAAGATGAAGGGAGAATGAAGATTATGAAGAATCAGTTCAACGCCAGTAAGGTAGAAATTCGTTGGTACGATTAAAATTTGCGTTATCACTGTTATCCACGCGTCCATTTCGACACGTGACACATTTGACATTATGTGACAAATCAGCTTTCAGTATACAATAATAAATAAATAATCTCTGATAAACACAGTGCAATGCAGTGCAGAGCAATGATGTAAACTGCAATAATGTGTGTTGGCCAGCAAACGTCAGAGCGATGTCAAGGATTCGGTAACTGAACAAAAAAGGCAAGCGAGATGAAACCAAAAACAATCAATCTCGAGAAATCAACGACTGTCGACGACTGAAATTGCAAGTCCTTGAAAATTGAACACAAAAAACACTCGCGACGTGTGAAATCGTGAAATGAGAGTTTGCATTTCTAGATAATCTCGTTCGTAAACATCACGAACTTTCGCTTTGAATGATAACACTCATTGTTTCTTTGGAAATTAAAAGGTAAATGCGTGCAAAACGTCAAATATTGTGTGTGCTTATATTCAAGAATGTCAATTCTTCAAAAATAGCAGATTTTCAGTCATGGTTTGTTTGCAGATTTTTTGGTGTTTTCAAAATGCAGCAGGAAGGGAAACCCATATTTTTGAAACATCATTCATCTAGCGTTAGAAGTATCGCTTTTAATCCCAAGGTATATGGATTTCATTGTTATGGCATTTTGTTCTGTTTTTCTAATTAGTTCAATCATGAAACAGTCAGAGTAATTGATAATTTTGACAATATAATTATTTTTCAACAATTTCAGGACAGATATTTGTTCTGCTCTGGTGGAAATGACGGAAAAGTCGTGCTGTATTCTGCGCTGCATGCGGAAATGTGCACTTGTTATCAAACAATAATTTCTCCTCATTCTCTGCACATCACTGGAGTTCGGTTTGCTGGAGATGGTTCAAAGGCACATTATTCCTTTCAGGCACAAAAAATGTGCCTTATTTGTCTTTTTTGAAAAAAAAGACAATTAAGTTACCTTAAAATTTTTTTTAAAGTATCGATGTCTCTTTTGTATACAGGGTAATTTATTTTGTAAATCTTCAAATTCGTTTTTCTCAATTTATTTTCAGTATCAATTTGTAAATTTCTCATTGAAGTAGATCGTATGGAGAATGTAATTTTCTGTTATTGCGGTGATTTTGGTACACCCTGTATAATCAATAATCATATAAATCTTCTTAATTCTGTAACAATAACGAAAATTTTCAATAACGAATTTTTAAATTTCTTGGACTAGATATTGGCGAGTACGAACGCGAGGAAAGTGAGTCTTATTGATGTCGAGTCAGGAACACATGTGGTGACGTACCACAATTGCGTCCATAGCAGTCGACACAGAACAGCTTTGGCGACTGATCCTTCAGAATCCAACATCGTCGTTTTTCCTTCTGTTAATGGCAAAGGATTAACGCTCGTTGATCTGCGGATGCAACTTCCTTTAGATCTTGTTAACGACGTGAGAAGAATTTTCTACTATTCAATGATTCCTAATTTAAAAAACATTCCCTTAACGTTTTATCAACATTTTTCAACAAATCATTAATTTTATACGATTAATTATCAATTTTTTAAACATTTCTTCGAATTTATAATAATGTTACTATTTTTTTTCACTAGAAACTAATTTCAAATTCCAAAAAACATAATCATCAACCCAAATTCACAAAAATTGTGTTCATGAAATTATTAAGTAATCATAATTCAAAGTATTTTTTATTTCAACTTACAAAAAATCTAACAAAACTGATATTATTTTCATTTTCAGATACACGAGTGCGTTATCAGAGACGTTTGTTACACGAATTCATCATGGCCATGGCAAAACTCGATTCTGGCCACGTCCGCGGACGGCACTTGTAAAATTATTTCCTCAGAAGGCCAAGAACTCCACAGTTTCAAAACTGGCCACAATGTGAACACCGTTTGTCTCACCCCTGAACCTTTTTGCAAAATTACCAAAGACAACTTCCAAGAAGATTTTCATAGTGAGGGTTTTTCGTTTGATTCATTTCACTCTCACGACTCTTGAAGACCTGAGAATCCAAGATAACTGTAATTTTCTTCTCTTCGTGGAATGCGTTGATTGAAAATAAATTTATAAGATTAACTGCATTTTTCAGGCCTGATAATGTGCGGCGGTGATTCGTTATCCGCCTACGTCCCGGATTTTGGAGTTCAGGAAACTTGGAAGGACTTGAATTCCCGGCCCGTTTCAAAACTGAAGTACACAACTAATGGTGGGACACTTTACTCCGCTTGTGAAGACGGTATTTTGAGGCGACACCGAAGGTACCCACACCATCACGAACTTCTCGGCGAAGTTTACCGACACAGATTGAACATCCAGGATTTTGATGTTTCTTCCTATGACGAATGTAATATTGAATTTTACGGATGATTATGAAATTTTATTTTTAAATATTCTCTCATCAGAAATCGGGCTTTGAAAGTGAGATTTAAAAATAAAGTGGAAATGGTATAGTTTTGCTGGAATAGTTGTACTCTTTTAAAAAGTCTACGATGGTGAAACTGTTCTGAAGAATGTGATTTTTTTTCATTTCAGACATTGTTTCGGCTTCGTCAGATGGCAGAGTTGGAATTTTACTTTTGGGCGCCCCGAATCATGGATTCACGAGTTACACAGAGCTCACTTGATACTGGGATTTTCCTCAGAAGCCGCTTTGTAAAATAATCGCGTCAATTCCACCATGTGGAATTCTGTGTTCTTAGGTAATTCTTCGTGCGAAACGGGGACTCGATTCATTTGCACATTATTCGAGTCTCACTAAAGTAAAATTACTATTGGATTGAAAAGGCAGCGCGGAACGTGAATGATTTCCTCAACTCATGAGCTCAAAATTTCCAATTCTTTCGATTGATTATAAATTATGTACAGTTTCATGAAAAAATGTTATTTGATTCAGTCAAGATGGAAAATTTTTGGAGAATCGTGAAAATAATGCAAATTAATGTTGATACTATTTTCCCGAGTTTTTGTATTTGTGATTAAAAATGAATCTGGTGATGAGTAATGGAAAATTTGAAAATTTGTATGTTAGGAATTCATGCGCGTTCCACATAGTCTGAAGTGACTCATCGAACGAAGTTTCAAGTTCCTCATATTATATTTTTCTACATTACCAGCTGCGATTCGCGTTGAATACTTTTTTCATTTGTTGATTTTGTTGTTGTTTCCGAAAGATCATTATATAACTTGTACGTATTTGCGTACCAATGGGCGTAATTGGTTATTTTCGGGATCGTGCTTTCGCAAAGATGATGCGACGTGTAATATTTTATTAATAAATCTCGTACGAAAAATAACCGATTACTATGAATTTTTAAAATTAAGCTGTTTGATACTTATATTTTAGAATTCAAAAATATTAATTTTTAATTCTTTCAATCAACAATTTGAAACGATTGTATTTTTTTGTTTCGTTGCGTTCATATTTAATTCTGGATAAATAATTTCTCATGGAGAAAAGACGCACTTTTTGATTTTGTTATTCACGGAAAAGTGGACTATTTATTAAATAAAAAAAAGTTCGTAACAATACATTGACCGCGTGAGAAAGACGGCCTTTCTGGGTCGCTGATAACGAGCTCGGCGTCGACAACAATTTTATTTGCATTTTTCGCGTATCGCGGGATGTTGGGGCATTTTATAGCCAGGATATATTGCAGATACGGGCACTTCTGTGTCCGCTGGTTCATTTATTCACGGGGTCAACGAGTCGTTAATTAGTCTATTTTCAGAAACCCCGTTTGTAGTAGTTACCTCTCTCTATCATTATTATTCTATATTCCTCCTTATTCCTCTTTACTTTTAATAATTATTTATGAACGAGCACTCTAGAGTTCCTATGAATAGAAAGTTTGGCTATCTGTGAATGTGTTAGTGTGTATGTGTACCGGCGGGTCCAAAATGGCGGCGGTACACATGCACATATTCGTCTGTGTATCTGTGTTTCCCAGAGTTCCTATAAACAGAGAGTCTGGCCATCTGCAATGTGTTAGTGTGTAGGTGTCGATCGCTTGACCAAAAATGGCGGCGGTACATACACATACATTCGTCACGTACATACGATCGCTTCTTCCTATTGGAGCCGCCATTTTGAGTCAAGCTTTGGATCCAGCCAATCAGACAGTTGCGCTGGATAGCCAAAACTCTCTATTTATAGGAACTCTAATGTTTCCTACAGGGGCCGCCATTTTGGATCCAGCTTCGGAAGTAGCCAATCAAACGTTTGAGCCCGGATGGCCAAATTCTCTATTTAAAGGAGCTCTAGAACTCTCCAAAAATATTCGTTATCACTAACGATTTTCGTATTCGTAATTTTCCTTCGATTAGACATTTCAGTTTTCTCATTCTTATTTCTTTGAGAAAATTCCCGTCGTAAAATATCCACGTTAAAAAAAAAATTTCGAACGTTCAATTTTCTCCTCTCGTAACTTTGATTCTAATAAGAATTTCGAAAATTTTACGATATTTTAAAATTTAGAATTTAAAATTTTAACCTTTAGAAGATTTTATATAAATCTTATAAGATTCGCGACAAAAGGTTGACTTTATACAAAAAAGAAATCTTATAAGATTTTGGAAATTTTTCAGAGGCTAAAAAAACGTTTTGTAAACGAAATATAGACTTTGAAACTTACAAAGTTTTTCATCATTCTAAAATGAATTCTAAAATAATAATAGTTTCACAAATTTTTAGATAATTTTAAACAGTTCTTTTCAGCTCCGAATCATCGATTTAAGAAAAATTTCGTAAGCTATTCACACTCCGGAATTTAAAAATTGTTCAAATTCTTATAAGAATAAAAATTACTAGTGTCCTTTTTTCTAATCGCGTTTTTTTCATCGTCGCATTGCCGCGCCAGCATAAGTAAGCATGGGCTTAATAAAATAGTATTATTATCGCCGACGTTCTCCAGTTGTGGCCTGCAACCGCGAAGGAATTGGCAGAGCCCGCGATAATGCTCGTGCCACGCGAAGAAAAACGGAGATATCGAAAACGTGCGTGCATTGTGTTCCTTTTTCACCGTGTCATTTTCAATACTTCCTTATCTCTTCGATTTCGTAAAAAAATTGCAAACTGCGCTTCAGGAACTTTCATTTTCTTCGAGCTTCAGTATCACTCGAATCCTCATTTTCTCAACGTATTTAATTGTCCGAAAAGATTTTTTCCCTGAACTTCTGCATCTAAGTTCCAATTTTTCATTCCGGAGAAGACAAAGAAATTTTATCGTACGCGCCGATTCAACGTGACCCTGAAGTTCGATGAGTTCGATTTTACGACTTCTTTCGAGAAGTGTTCTTTTTTTAATCGCATTGTTTATAACATTTCAAGGTTTTGTTTCTTTGTTTTGATTGACGAACCTTAAAAGTGTCAAATGTAGAATCAACATGAAAATATGTGAAATCAAACTCGAATAAAAAAGTTTTTTATCGAAAAGTGATGAAATAAGAAAAATATGCGGAGTGAGGAAATTTCGTGTCCATTGTGCTTCGGGTTCTTCAAAACATCGAACGATGAAAAAAATCAGGTTAAATATTCTTTGGTGTAAGATTCGAGTAGGGAATTATCGGAAATATTGAAAAAGGTCTCGTTTTAGTGAACGTTGACAGCATTAAAAATTGATTATCACAATGAAGTTTAAAATCATCCCGCGGGGGAAGGACGCAGAGATAAGCTTCAGCATGAAGTGCGTGAACGTGGAGAACGAAAGAGTTTACGGCGAAGTTTCCGTGATTCCTCTACGCAGGGATTCGATAATTTGCATCGAAAAGTGCGAATATCCCGTGGCTAACCAAAAAAGGAAGACGAATTTGATGCTAGAAACGCTGGAAAGCCCCAATTTTCTAAAGCTCAATGCAAAACCTGCGAAAAACGCGGTTAAACCGGTTGGTTTGAGAAGAAAATCAGAGCCTATCCCGAGGAACCACATGAGTGGCGGGAGTAATTTTTACAGTTTCGAAAAAACGAAGAAGGTTTGTTCTGCAGGTTTTTTCCCGAAATGTTTATCATTTTTTAGATTAAAATGAAAACTCGACGTATTTTTCGTTAATTGGCGGTGAATTTTTGAATTTCTGTCGTGAATTTTATACGGTTTAGGAAATACTTATAAGAATCAAAATTATTGGAGTTAAAGAAACTTTTCATCACTTTGTTAACAAATTTTCGATTTCGCGTGAAAAAACATCGCAACAATTAATATTACATACGAATTGGTACTGTTATCAGTTTGAGTTATTTCGCAAAATTTTGGATGTTTCTCTTCAGGTTTACCCCCCTCCTTTGCTAAAGTACAGATCTCAGGACGATATGTCCTTGCTCGTGGACAAACTTCTGCTGGACATTTACGGTCCAGCCGGGGAAAAATGGCGATCCGGAAGTGACTCGACTGTATCATCTTCGAGAATCTACGGTCGTCATCCTCGCGTTCAAAAAGCTCGCCTCTGGCTCAAAAGTGAGCGTTTTTTGTTATTTTCGGGAATCCCGTGCAATTTTATACTTGCAAACCAAAAAATGAGAAAAATACAAAATTGTGTTTTCAATGCCAAGGTTTATCCGTCGAAGATGAATACGTAGTTATGTCCGAACTGCGAATATGCATAATGGGTATATATTACGTAATGACACTACTTTGTATTGTATTCAATGCTAAAATTTGAGTTTTTCAGCGGCGAAAATTAAGCTGCTTCATAAAATAGTTTGTAGGATTCATTAAACACGTTTTATTACGCTATTTTTTTTTTTAGTTACTTTATAAAACTTGTACGAAATTTTTTTTGATCGAAAAAGTTTTTTTCTTTTGAGAAACTTTTTTTTCTTTTCTTTTCATTCTAGGTTTTTTCTTGAATTTAAAAAATTGGAGTTTTTTGGACTTTGGAACAATTTCTAAAAATTTCATGGAAATTCCGGAGTCGATAACATTTTCGAAAAATTAATGCAAATTTTTGAATCCTCATAAAGATCCCCATAAAAGTTTCAGGACACCTTATAAAGATTCCGAATATTTGTAAAGATTCCGTAACGTCATTTTACGAAGATGTATATTATTAATCAAAACTTCATAAGGTCACCTTTTACGAAGAATCGAAATTTCATAAGAAATTCAAACATTTGAAAGAGATTTTTTTACGGGTTTCATAAATTTTTACAACTTTAAAATATTCCAACGAAACTTTTCTAAAATAAATTTAATAGATAAATTAATAATATTTAATAGTATTCAATAATATTCTACAATATTTAATATATTTGATATTATTTAATAATATTTAATGTATAAGTTATCAATTTTAATGAATAAATTCAATGAATTCTAATAAATTCTATTGAATTTGACTTTATAAAATGTTTGCAAAAACTTTACAAGAATTCACATATTTTTATAAGGTTACCGAAAATGACACAAAATTTTCGAAAGTATGATAAAACTTCCTCCAACTTTTCCAAAGTCCAAAAAAAGTTCGAATTTTCCAAATCCAAAGAAAACGTTAAAATTAAAAGAAAATGCAAAAAACGATGTTTTTGAAAAAAAAATGTTCGAAAAAAAATTCTTCTGATTTTCATAATATCAACTTATAAAGAAAAAAACTCGTTACAAAATTTTTATATCACCATACCAATCATTTTCTAAGGCAACTCATAAAGTATTCCATAAAAATCAGGATCTACTTTTCAACCGATTTTTCAACACGAGATTCCTTCGATTTATCTCTTTTTCATGTGTAACGTTTGATTCATAGGCGCGGGAGAGCTGACGATTTTGATCGTTACTTTGAAGGAACACATAAACTACGTGGGTTTGCTCTTAATCCGACAGCTGCGGCGCCGGGATAATCTGCTCATCAAGAGAGACAAATTTTACGACGTTGTCACAGCGCATCTCCAGGCCTTGAGTGGCAAGCAAAGTAAGTAGACACAAACCTCAATAGTCAGCCGCGGTACCTCGGGACCAAATCTCAAACTGGCGCTTCATTGACTCGAATTACTACTTCGCCTGAAACTAAATTACGTGACGTGAGGGGAGAGATTTTCCGATTCATAATTTTGAAATTACTTCTGCATCCCACAGTAACTTTGATTCTTATAAAAAATTCCAGATTCTTATAAGATTTTAAAATTTCTTACAAGATTCCATTTTCTTATAAGGGACCTCATAAAAATTTTATAAATATCGAAAATCGAAATATTACGAAATTAAAATTATTAAAAGAATTTTTTCGCTCCGAGTCTTTCATAAACTCAAAAGAAGCATTTATGATATCAATTTAGAACAAAAATGGCTGACGTGATGGATTTCGCGATTCATTTGAGTGCCCCTCAGAAGTTCAGGCCCTATCTGTATGATTCTATGAATCAACTTATTCAAACACCGCGGAAAATTTTTGAAAATTGAACAGGAACAAAAATTTCATGAAAGTTGCTATATACGTGACAGAGAAACGATTGTTACGCTTGGGGAATCTCGAGATTAAAAATACATAAAGTTCGGGCGCGTACGACCCGGCCCACTTTTCCTTATCGTCTTTTTATAGACGCCACGTGAGCACGGGGACGATAAAGAGCAACATCCGAGTCGTAAATCGCGACAAACAAACAACAAAAAACTCGCACGTTGTAAATAAATCATGAACGTCCCACGCGTTGTCGAAAGCCTGAAATACGGAGCTTACTCTTGTAAATGTTAAATCATCTTCGGTTAATTAAAAATCCATCAATATAAATGAGTTGAGATTGATTGAATTGAGTGGGATTAAAGTTCGAACCGATCGTAAATGTCCAAGTTGAAAAAAAATATGAAATTTATTGATTTATGATAAATTAATTCAAAAATTTTCGGATTTTTCGAAAAAAAGGAACATTTTACAGACAAAAAGTACGTAACTTTTCCTTTCATCAATTTGTGAAAAATGCTGTTCCAAAAAACAGTGAAATTTTTTCGAGTGATGAGAATTTTTGAATCTTTTACGTGGGAGATTCAAAATGTGGACTTCTTTGATTCGAAGTAATTTATTTTACTAATGAATATTTTATATTTAAAAATTTTGAAATAACCTCGACAAAAAAATAGTTCTGGTCGTTGAAGAATGATTTTTTCAATTCAGAAAAATGAACTTTTGGAAGGAAATGATTATTTCTAGCGAATACTTTTCTCTTAAATTGAGAATGAAGCGTTGCTTTATGAATCGCCATGGCCCCGTGACGAGATTTTATTGAGCGTTTTTATTCAGGCTTTCAACAATCTTTTACGACCATTTGTCGATGCACTCAAAGCGTTGTGGTTTGAAAATAAAATGCAGTCAGAAGTAGAAAAATCGTAAAGTTCGTATTTTTCGAATCATATATCTTGTAGGCTTCTTGATGTTTTTCGATTTATCAGACATGATTTTCAAAAATTTGAGGCTTGAGCTTCTTGTATTTTAATTTTCAAAATTTTCTACTCGACATTCCAGGGACGCTCATTTTTTATGAATTTACAATTTTCGAAATGTTCCAATATTTTCCGATTTCGAATTCACATAGATATCTGCATTTCTATATTTTTTAATGTGCTTTTTAGATTGTTAAAATTTCCAGATTAAAATTCTTCGATTTTATTTTCTCGAAAAGTGCACTTCGAAAATTTTGGAACATTAATGTACAGTTTCAAAAATGTCGATTTACGCGTTAGGAAACAATTGTATTATACAATAGTTGTAAATATTCGTCTAATTTAGAGGGGTGGGGGCGAAATTTTCAGTCACGCTCTGAACATTTCACATAATGTACATAAGTTGATTGAATTTGTCAAATTTATAAAGTTTCAACAATTTTTCGAAATCTCGAAAATTTCGAAAAACTGTCAAAATGTTTTCTTAAACTGATGACTCAGAGCCGATAACAACTTTTTGAGTTATTCTGATTTCGAAACATTCCGATTTTCGAAGTCTTTTCATCCCAGCCCTCTACACCCGCCAAAAATCTCCTCGACTCTGAACTTAAAAAAAAAAAAGTGAAATTATCAACTTTTTCAACCCCTAGGCAACACATTTTTCCCCTCTTCATGACATTTATCAATGATTTTCGATCATATGGGAAAACAGTCGAAATCCGTCATCCTCAAATTCCCAAGTACAAACGAGACTAAAGAAAATAATTTCTAAAAGTAATTCCACGCTTCAAAACCCATCCAATCAAATCCATATTTTGTATATTCCCCATTAAACCAAACAACGACCCCTGATTCAAAGCCAAAAACGCGTGGGCAAAGCCCGATGGTAACGGTAGAGCGTAGAAAGCATCGATCGCGAGCGCCTATCTCTTGGCACCGAAAAAAGCGGAGAATCGGATGCGCATGTCTCGGGGAAAAGCCGCGTCCGTCGGCAATTTGCGAGGGACGCAGTAGTGCTCTCGGGCGCGCGAGCTCCTCCAGAGCCGTGTCTCTTTTTCAACCCCCACGGCGCGCGCGCAACCCTCGTCCGCGACCAGCTGATCCTCAGCCCGGGGCGAAAAAGGGTCAAAAAAGCGGATTTTCGTGCGTGTTCCGCGTTTCCCGAGCCGGAAAATTTCTTTCCTGGGGCTGCGATGACCGGGGGACGGGCGGGGGCGAAACCACCCTCGCGACCCTGCACTTTCTTGCGCGAAAGCCAGTCAGGGTCAGCCGCTAAAAGCCACATCAACCACGGGACATTTTTCCACTGACCGCCCCCCGAGTGCCCGACACCAGTTCGTCCCGTTTTCGACATTCGATCGATTTGTTATAACACTTTTCGCGACTAAGGTCAGCGTTTTTCTCGGGAAATTACGGATTTTCCAGGGGTTTTTTGATGGAGAGATGGTTTCCAAGGGCGTAGGCGGAGAAAATTTTCGTAGGGGGTAGTTTGAGGAAATTTCATGGTTTTTTTTAGTACTGCGTTGTACTTGAAAAATTCAATACTGTATATTGTTTGAGTGTTGATCGTTTTCAATGATTTATTAAAATCATCAAAATTTTGTGATATACATTAAAATTTATTGAAATGATTTATGTAAATATATATCTATTCAAAATATTTCTATACATATCTGAGTGAATTTATTTTAATGATTTATCAAAATCATTAACAATTGTTGAATCGTTTTTAATGATTTATTAAAATCATCAACATTTTGTGATATACATTAGAATTTATTCAGATGATTTATGAAAATATATATCAATTCAAAGTATTTCTATACATATCTATGCGAAATTATTTTAATGATTCATTAAAATCATTAACAATTGTGTAATATCTATTTGAATGACTTTCATGTACATTTTTTATTTCACGTTTTAATGGGGAAGTAATACCATCTTTCATATTGAAAATGAAATTTTTTTCTTTTTGAATAAATGGGCTCATTAAATACATAATTTCATACGGTTTACTATATTCACAAGTTCAAAATTCGTTTTCTGGAAACGTAGACAATTATTAATTACAGTTTTTATTTAAAAAAGTGATTTTTCCAACCATCGAAACAGTTTGTTCGAGAGAAAATATTTTTCCAAATATCTGGAAAATTATCAAAGCAATTTCAAAAAATTGGAATGGAATGAAAATCTGAATTTTGGATACATTCCGGAATTCGTATCTAAAACTATGCAAGTCTAAAATCAAAATCAAAATATTCTGAGACGTTCACTGTCGTTAAAAAAATGTGCTTCAGAAAAACATGTTGAATTAACTATTCAGTGAGATACATTTCACGGGGGAAGTAGTAACAGCTATGTTATGCCAGACACACTCTCTGAATTTGCAAGTAAATATGGTATCGATCGCGACGCGCGAATTAATCTGATAAAACTTGGCTATTTTCATTTCTCGTTCCTTCTTCCACGAAGAATTACGCTGTATGAAAAATGTTTATCGTGTCGCGAATTTTATAGTTCGAACGTCGAGACCATGAAATTTTCTCTCCTAGAATATCGCGTGATTTTTGAAACAACGAAGATCAATATTGAATTAAAAATTAATACGACGAGTAATTTTTTTCTCGTTCTCTCGTAAGTTATGTTGGAAATTTCAGAAAATGATTAATTATAGAAACCGTGCATTAGAAACATTATGTATGGGTATTACATTTGGAATTCAATCAAAAATCGAAAAAAGGTGTTTTGAAAGAGTTCTATTTTGTGATCGAGTATTTGTAGAATGGAAATTTCGGAAATTTCATAACTACCTCATTTCGGTTTCGAGTGAAAAGCACAAGAAAAACGCACTACTCCTCACATCACAAAATCGAAGCATTCAAACCATTATGAAAAACCAGTGAACCAGTATAAATACTGGTAAATCAGAGTACACATATCTGCCCTATCTAACAAATGATATGAAAAAAATCGGTTAAAATCGACATGAAACCGTCCCTTTTTTGCCTTGGATTTCCAAAACTCGTGATCCGAGTTTACGAAAACCATGATTCGTAACGAAACACTAGCAGATCGTGAAAAAATCGGACTCGTTTTCGAAAATGAGCGAATCGTTGAAAAGCACCGACATATCGAGACCGAGAAAAAAACTGAGAACGGGAAAGGACCGGGCGCGTTCGAAGGAACGAAAGATCGGTAGGCTCGAGAGGTGAGAATGCCGACGAGGAAAAAATTGAAGAGACCTTAGACCGGAGAATGAGTGGTTTTTTCAACTCGCTGAAGAATCTCGCGTCAGGAGCCAGTACGTCCAAAAACCTGGAAGAAGAAGGTAGAGCAGCAAAATACACTCAAACCTCGAGAACTGACGAGTCCTCGCGAAATTTAGGATAATCAGAGAATTTAGATTTATAAAAAATTTATAAGATAAATAGAACACGATTTTTGGAGTCGATATTCAGGCCTGAAAACAATGTCTTCCAAAAATGTTTTCCAAAAAAAAAAGTAATTCCAAACTACGTTTTATGAGGTTTTGGTGAAGTTTGAAGTGAAAATTGGTCATAAGCTGTATTCTGTATCCGCAAAATACATAAATTTCAACTGACAAAGGCGAGCATTAATCAAACTGGAAAATCATGGCTGAGTTCGAAGAGTTTCGATGATTGAGTCATCACTGCTGTGATTATTTCAGCTGAGGACATGAAGATGAGGTTCAGTTTGACGCCGCAACCTGGAGAAAGTGGTCACCGACAATGGCTGGACGCTATGAAAATGGTAGCCAAATTGCCAGGTGGAATACCAGCAGAATTTCGAAAAACGGTTGGTTGATCAACAGATTAAACGAAAAAAATCATCCACGACTTTTGGATTTCCATAAAAATAACAGTACAAATAAAAAATTTTTTTTCTTTCTTTCTTCTTCGTAAAAAAAAGTATAACCGACCTAAAAATTTTTCAACTTCTGATTCATGTATCGGAAAGAAAAAACCTCGGTCATTGTAACGAGACTCAATTAACCTTCACATTTACACGCCCGATTTTTTTCCGCGAGCGCAAAAACTGCGGACGCAATGTTTTGATCGATTTTGGGAGAGACGCGTCGTGAGCAAACTGGCATCGCGCCAAATCGCACGTGCAGTATCGCGAAAACACGCGAAAAAGCCGCTGACGATGCACTTTTCCCGACAGCTTTGGATCACGCTGGCGGAACGGCACTTGGCGGAACGAGGGGTCGACTGGAAGCAGGCCGAGAAGCTCTGCTTCAACGAGTGGAGCAACCCCGACGATGACGAGCTCGGAATTCAAATCGTCAAAGTACGTATTTTTACGAAGTCCAACAAAATGACCAATCAAGTTCAATTTGAATCGTATTTTTATTTAATTATACTTTTATCTAAAAACATAATCAGTCCTTCCATGAATTTTGAACAGTCGTTCTCGAATTCCCTCATCCCTCAGTTTCCCATTCACACCTGACAAATATGATCCATTTCCACGTCCGTGCAGTTAACTAAAACCACCTTTCCTTTTCTCCAGTAAATGGAGAGAAAATGGTAATGCAACTCGTAAATTACTATCGATCGACAAAGGGAGGATTTCTTCTTGAATTGCTCGGGTTTTTTTCTTCCCCGAATGAAACAAATCAATCGAGCCTCATTCTTGCGTAATTTTGTAGTATACCAGAAGTTGAGAACTTGTTATCTTCAATTCTTTTTCAAGAAGAAGAATCTCTCAAATTTTGAGAATTTTCGCGAGTAAAAAAACCTGAAACTAAACGATCGTTTCGTTGTTCAGGATCTGCACAGAACTGGGTGCAGCTTGTTTTGCGGTGCCGCGGGTCGCGACAACCAAGCCGTTCTTCGTCGAGTCCTCCTGGGTTTCGCGCGATGGAACAAATCCGTGGGCTACTGCCAGGGACTGAACGTGCTCGCGGCCCAGGTTCTCCAGGTGGTCGACCGGGCGGAGGCCGCCGCGGTCAAGGTCATGATTTACCTCGTCGAGGGCGTCTTGCCCGAGGGTTATTTTGCGGACAACCTCCGGGGATTGTCCATCGACATGGCTGTGTTCCGGGATCTTCTTCGTGTACGCTTGCCCAAACTTTCGCGACACCTCGAGAATTTGCAATCGGACGCGAAGGACAAAACGAGCGGTGAGGAAATGTGCAATTACGTGAATTTCCATAGATATAATATAATGCGCGACTAGTGGGAGAAAGAGGAGATTCCACTCGCGTGTTGCCACACTTGCTACGCACGTAAGGCAATCTCAACGCTCGAGGGATCTCTTTCTCTCACTAGTCGCACACAAGATTTTATTCAACAACCGCGAGAAATATGTGATTTCATGGCCCTGCTGAGAGGGGGGGGGGGGGGA